>JAVJGJ010000060.1:65594918-65636963 GCA_035590215.1 Microhierax caerulescens | reverse complement strand
AACTACTATCATTTTGACTCTTCACTGGGAATTCATGTGGATGAGTCTGAACTGGACCATTCGCGGCCCCTTTTGTCATTCAGGTGAGTTGAGGAAAGCACTTGGGTGTTGTGGAGGGGTTGATGGCTTTATTCTATGGTTGCATACGGTTATAGGAAGTCAGTATTATGTAGTTTTCTAATTGGGTATATAATCTTCAGTCTCTGAAGACGTGAACAGTAGGAAGGTGTAGTTCAAGGGCATAGGTTTTTCTTTGAAGACTGCTTGAATAGTGTGGATGCAGCGCCTGGAGTGGGAGAGCTTTTTGCACAGAGCACAGTTCTGTTCTAAAGCAGCAGAGTGTCAGCTGGGTACTAGCAGGCAAGGATGAAATAACTCAGCAGAGTTTCAAACCTGGCAGGACAGCTGCTCACACTGTGCCTACCTTGAACCAGAACCAGGCATCTTAGTCTGTTCTCCATGTTCTCATTGTGAAGTTGTTACTAGGAGTCCGTCTGGTTTTCTTGTTTGGGTTTGTTTTTTTTAATAAAGGGATTTAGCTGCTAATATTTTCTTACTGCACATGTAATTGTTCTCTACCTGAATCTTCTTTCTTTTCTCTCTCTGTCCTCTTTCCATCTCTAGTTTTGGGCAATCCTCGATATTTTTGCTTGGGGGCCTGAGGCGGGAGGAGGCCCCAACAGCCATGTTCATGCACAGTGGAGATATCATGGTGATGTCTGGCTTCAGCCGTCTGCTCTACCATGCTGTGCCCCGCGTCCTCCCCAACCCTGAAGGGACAGCTTTGCCTTTGTGTCTGGACCAAGCGCTTGCTTCAGACCTCCCTGTTGGCTCAGTCGTTGAGCACAGCTCTGATGAGGATTGGCAGGTGTGTGCCAAGTACTTGCAGTCTTCCCGCATCAATATGACTATTCGGCAGGTGTTGGCTGAGGGTCAGAAATTTCCTGAGGAATCTGAGACAAACAGAAAGGGCCAAGCACCCTCTGAAGAGAATCACCGTAAGGAGAACAGCAGAACCAAGAGGCATAAACCAAATACAGATAGCTGAGACCAGTAGATCATGCTGACATGGACTGGACAAGCAGTCTCCATATGGAATCATACAAAATTCACTTGTCTGTATTAGGATTAATAAACTTCTACAGAATAACTGTAGTCCTTCTTGCTGTAAGAAATAAGTTGGGGGAGAAAAAGAATTTAGAAGTATGAGAAGGATAAGTTCAGGACTGGAACTCAGGAGATGAATTCTATTGCCATTTTGTTGCAGACGTTTACTGTACTCTGTTCCCTTTAAAATACCTGTATGTCAGAGAATTTCAAGCTTGGTTCAGTGATGCTCATAAAGTATTTTGAAATCATTGGGCAGAAAGTGCTATGTATCTTTGTACATAATTACTGTGTGTTAAAGAATCCTATTGGGCTTGTAAAGCTCAGCTAAAGTGTAGTAACAAGTATGAATGAGAATAGGCTGCTGTGGGTGTGAGACCTACCTGCAGCATTTCCAAGAGAACTACTTCTACAGCAAAAACTGGTTCAGTGATCAGAAACTAGCACCTCTCTCAAGCAACACCTGCTGCAGTCTTGTGCTCTTCTTTTGCCTGCTTGCACCCACTCAGCTGGAATGGGAATGGGACCTCTTTTTGCATACCTCAAATTGTGGAGAAAACCAAATGGGAACAATATGTACTTGGAATATCTAGTAGCTCCCAGCAGGGTCTGCTGCCCACAGTAAGTACGTGACAGCCCTCTATCCCGATTCTTTCAAAACTGCCTCCTCTTAAGTGCCTGCAGATTATGGCCCTCCAGTCCCAAGCTAGTGTCTTTAAGGAACAGAATGACTTGCAAGTAGAAGCAATGAAGTTGTAAATTAAGTACCTAAAAAAAAAAAATGAATTGGTGACTATCTCTGTCACCCAAAGATAAATATATTGAAACAAACAACAAAAAAAAAAAGCACTAGCTTTTGTGCCAGTTTTCTTTAAGACTCAGACCTCCTTATCTGCTTTTTAATGCAATTTTAATTGTTGGAGTGGAATGCACTATCCCTGGGGCATTTTGTTGCACTTTCCCAATGAATAAACTGACTCAGTTTTTAAATTAAAGATCTCTATCAGGTTTGGACTGGCTCTTTTCTTTTTCTCCTTCTTAGTTATTTCTGCATATTGTTAATGCTGCCGCATTCCCTGTACTGTCCCCTTTAGGCTTCTTTTGGATCTCCTGCCTGTGCCAGCTCAGGTGGAGGAGCCCTGCGTATGTCCGCAGAGTTGCTTTGCTTACGGACAGTTCAGGGTTTGTTGGGCAGTTTCAGAGAGGTGTTGCCTGCCATATCAAAGTCCAGTGTAATACGTATGTGGCAGCTTTTCCTCATGGGGAAAGCATGCCTAGTCTGCTTATTTCATAGCTGGTGGATCTGTGTATGTGCACAATTAATTCCTTATACAGCACTGCAAAGAGCTCCAGTAATTTAATGTCTAAAATAATCAGTTGTGGGGTTTAATATATTATTCTATGCCAGAAATATGTCCTTTCTGTATCCTAGGCCTGGTGTATTTTACAGTGGAGCCCTGGGAGAGTGAATACTATAATGCAGAGAGGTTACAACATGAGCAGAAAGGCAAGTTGACTGAGTAAGTCTCAGAAAACAGCAAAGCTCCCTTAGTAGCACCTGTAGGTACACAGTGGGGCAGGAGAGAGGAATAGGAATATTTCTTTTCCTGACAGGGAGAAGGCAGACCGTTCTTCACTTTCAAGAGGGAAGCAAAAATTTGCCAGCTCACTCAGCACTGAAGATGAGAGAAGAGTCACGGAACTAGATGGTCATGAACTAGAGCTGGTTTCTTCATGTCGCAGGCTGAGATTTAGGTCCATGGTTCTCATTCAGTTCCCTACAAATATATAACAAATGACAAGCAGTCATTTATTCCACAATTCAGTTGTTCCTGTGAAGAAGGACAAGAAACCATACTATTTATCCTTTGCAGTTTAAGATTGCAGCAAATGCTGCAAACCACTTACCGGAATTGGTCATGGGAAGTATCCAGTCCATTGGAGCTTTCTGTTCAGATGCAGCTGAGTTGAGAATTTGCCAAGTTACTGACTTGCAGTCAAGCTTGTTCTGTAACACCATTGTAAGTAAGACAGCTCTGATCTAATTCTGTGTCAGGCACCCAGAAAATAAAAAGTCTATGACCCAGAAATGGGCATATGGTAAATGACCCAGGAAAAAAAAGAAAGTGTCATCCACGTACAAAGAGAAACCGCTATAAGAAGGGAGAATTTCCTGAAGTGCCAGCCTGGCAGAAGCATTGGTTCTGTGACCGCAGAAGGGTGGAGTGCAAATGAGCAAACCACAGGACTTCTGTAGGCTCTGCAAATGGTGCTTCCGGACTGTGATTTTGAAGAGGTAGCAACAGCTGCGGGAAGAGGTTGTGAAGAGGGCTGCATCCAGTGATACACTCACAACACTCTGCTAATGTTTCTTCTAGGACAGAAGGATAGGGAACCATTTGCCTACTCTATGCAGCTCTCAGGCTGTGACGTTGCACCTCATTTGTTTAGGTTTGTGATGATGCAACAGGCTTTTTCATAGTATTGATCAATTTTTTATATCTATAGGTACCACAGGTATTTGCTTGTGTTAGTACAGGTACATGCTGAGATGATCTCTGTATATAGCTTTTAATTCCTCCAGAGGAAAAGCACTGTCCAAGGGCCACAAGCACAAAATTGCATCAATGGCACAGGCCACAGTCTTTTAGGACATCCTGCTGTGCACAGCTAAGGGGAGGGACAGAAGAGGTCTCTGGACCAATTCTGCAAGAAAATTAATGTAATGAGTTGATTACAGGAAGATAATTATGTATTTAATTCAAAGCCACCTGGAAATGAAGCATGTTGTTTACTACATGTACTCTGTTCATTATGTGATCTACAGATAAAGCTAACTGTCCAACAGAGTTGAAACAATTACTGGGGTTTTTTTTTTATAATCAATAGTAAGGTGAAAATGAAATATCTCACTAAATCAGAATCAAAGCACAGTGGGATGAATACTGGGTGCAGAAGAGGAAACTACTTGTACAAACTTGTAATTTTCAGTCTTCTTCAGAGTACTGTGCTAGAGGAGTTCAGCATTACAAACTGGACTGCTGGCTAGTGCCCAAGACACATTTCCCGCATGCCCTCTGCATGCCAACCAGGCAGTAACTTTCAGGCAAAGCAGTCCCTAGAGCTGTGCCAGCTCCTGGAATGATTCTGATCTCAGGTATTTTTCCTTTCTTTGAGAGCTTGTTGGCATTTTTTCCTTGCTGTTCCACAGCAGATATTTCTACAAGTAATAGTAAGGTGCACCTAAGCTCCTCTATTCATGCTATGTGCCCTGCTGAGCTAGTAGCTAGGGAGGAGGCTGGTAGGAAGGGAATACCCAGACAGCAGCACAGTATCTCACTGCCATGGCTGCAGGTCCAGGTTGAAGCTGGCTTGCATCTTGTGGAGTGCAGACAAGAGCTTGGATCTGTGTTCATCTATTCGTGTAAATCATTGTCATTCTTTGCATCACACCTGAAGCAGGGTAGATTTAACACGGAAAAGAGACCTGTCAGTGTCAAGATTGTCTTCTGCTTAATTGTGATGCAAAATTAATTTATATAATCCAGTGTACTCTAAGCATACTTAAATTCTGATGAAATCATAAAACTTGCCTGAACACATTACCTCAAAAAGTAAACAGAAATACATGGACTGCAGACTTCAATGATTCAGAAAAATAAGTTGCTGCAGGCCTCAAAAGACCCATATATAAAAGGCCTTTTTTTGGATACTCTATGCAAAAAGAGACTTTTGAGAGAAAACCATGAGAGTCATCTGCAGTCTGCTGATGCCTCTGTAAATCCTAATAACCAAAGCTGGTTGAAAACAATCTGTAGCATAATGCTATAGATCTGGCACAAGATGTGGCTGACATAAGTTTAGCACAGTACAAAATAAGTTCTGCTATTTATACTTGGGCAAATGGTAATCACAAATATCTTAATAAAACCATTTTTCTATATGAAGAATTCAACATTCAACATTGACTAAGAATATCTTCACATACACTCTGGTAAAGTTGCAGTGAGATGAAAGTCACCACTGTGCAAGTTACAGCTTAGCTCATACAGCTGTTTCTTTGCATCATTTTCTGATATCTGTAGTCACAGGACCACAAAAATGCTGGTTGAAGGGACCTCTGGAGGTGGCCAGTCCATCCTCCCCCTAGGAACAGTGCTGTTGCCACAAGGCTACCCACACAAGACAGAAACCTTCCCCAATGGATGTAGAGGAATGTAGCTGGGTTAATTAGCATTCATAATATAGGACTGTGGGCTGGCTTCAGGTGCAGTGGGTTGGCCAATGTAGACAGAGTGCAGGTGTGGCTGGTTAAGTTAAGTAGTTGAGAGCCAGTGAAGAGAGAGCAGCTGAGGAAGAAGCAGAGAGTGAAAGAAGCAAGAGGAGAGAGAACACACGGCCTGGACTAGACAAGAAGGCAGCAGAGGGACTGTATGAAGAGTATGCTGGGATGAGATGGTAGAAGACCTTGTTGCGGCTTGGTAGTTTGGAGAGTGCTGCGACAGATGGAGACTCTACCATTTCTCTCAGTAACCTGGCTCCATCTGCTGCCTTCTCCTTGTCTCATCCAGGCCGTGTGTTCTCTCTCCTCTTGCTTCTTTCACTCTCTGCTTCTTCCTCAGCTGCTCTCTCTTCACTGGCTCTCAACTACTTAACCATGCAGAAATTTTGCCTTACGTCCTGCCCAAGTTTCCCAAAATACAACTTGTAACCATTCCTTCTGCCTTCTTTTTACCATCTGTTACTAGCAACAGTTTGGTTCCATTGTCTTTGTAATTCTCCTTCAAATAATTGAAGTCTACAGTTAGACCCACTCCCCCTTAGTCTCCTCTGTGCCACATGAAAGGACCCCAGGAACCATGTTTCCCCACAGATCACATGCCCTGGGCCCTGACTTTCCTCTCTAGCCCTCTTCAGCACCTTTTCCTATTTCACATGGTACACTGCTTTCTCTGCTAGTGCTCATTTCTGTTACAAACAGGATGCCAACAACAAATGGACTACTGAATCCTTGTTCCTAAATCCACTAGACCCACCAGATCCACTTAAACCCACTGGATCTTAGGCTATGGGTTGTTTGGGTTTTTTTACAGTGTTTCCTAAATTAAATAACTTTTTCCTCCCATCTACATCACAATAAAACAAAAGCAGTAGTTTTGTGAGGTGCAGAGTGAATGTACCACAGCTCGCTATGGATTTATATTACTGAAAAATCATGAGCTCACACTGAAGCTTTTCTTCCAGCTGAGCATCTATAAGTGATTTTTCCTATGTGATCTCTCCAGTGTTTAATACATGAGTGGTACACCCTTTTCCCCAACTATAGGGTCCCTCACCACCTACTGGCTACCTATTAAACTTGCAGAAACTTAATTAGCTGTGAAACATACCATCTATCAAATCTAATTGAAATAAACTGACAGGTTTCAAAGTTACTGGACAGAAATGTGAGGACACACAGAGTTTAACACATGCACAAACCATGAGAACATAAATCTTACTCCCTTAGGAAGCCAGGCTCTAAAGTCTACTTTCATGCTCTTAACGCAGACTTGTCTGGACTTTTATAGCAGGTTCTGCTCTGAGGGGTTTTGCTTTTGGGGTCCCAGTCAAGAGAAGAACAAACCGGAATACCAGAATAATTTTAGCCCAGTGAGCACCATCCCCATCCAGTTTCTGCTATTTTAAGTGTATGACACCTCTTAGGAGGAGCCAGCTATGCACAGAGACTCCAAACAGGTTAATCAGCTAAATGCTTCGCTCTCCAAGACAGTAAATAAATGTCTAGAGTACAGCAGGGAGCCAGATCTGATTTTTGTTTGCAGCTAGGGCTTGTATTCAGATAGGCATCACAGAAAGCATCCACCACTTCCTCTCTACCAGGGGAGGGGGGAGAAGGAAGGAGGCGATAAAGTCTGGAAAAGCCTGCATTAGGTCTTCATCTCTGCAGAATACAGGAGATGTTTATTTCTCTGAACAGGGAAAATTTTAACCTTGCAGAGGCACTTCCCATCTCGTTTTTCCCAAGTCAGTAGAACTATTCTGTCTCTGACCTTTTCCTATGGTGCTGTTGATGTCCTCTTCAAAAAAAAACCCACATGTAGGGGACTCTCCCCTGAGCTTCTCTTTCTGTGTCTGCAATCACACATCTTCGCACTGAGGTTGTGCCCTCACTTGAGTTCACCATCACTCAATGCTTATTTCCTTAACTCAAGTGCTCAGTGCTGCTGGCTGGACTGAAGGAGGCCACCTGCCCACAATACAGCTTTTCTGTGAAATGTTTCATGAAACAGATGTTTCATGATCTCAAAGCAATTCCAAAAGGTAGGTCAAGACCATTACTCCCTGAAAGGTCAGAAGCGAGGCCAATTTACACCAAAATATGGGGAAACAAATAGAAGTAAGGTGAGGTGGCGCTCACACTTACATATTAGGTTTACAGTTGGACTCAATGATCTTGAAGGTCTTTTCCAACCTAAATGATTCTATGAGGTACAACAAAACATTCTCCAGGTATTCTTGTGGAGACTATGTATAGACAGCAAAAAGTGAGTCAGTCTAGAAGACACACTGCCTCTTTCCTCCCTGATGTTGGGAAGTCAGCACTTTACGTTAGCTTTTAGCTTCCTTCTAGGTGAATTTAAAACTCATTCTGTATTTACTGAGGAAGGCCAGAAGAATCAATAAAGGCCTTGGCTTTCTAGAGGTGATCATCTCACCAATCATTTCTTCTCTGTTCTGCACTAAGGGCTTAGATAAGAAGGTTTTGGTTTTGTTTTCTTTCTCCTTAACAGAAAGGTTTCTTAATTAGGATGGGGGAAAAATGACTGCAATTTTGCTGTGGCAAATTAAAACCAAAATGAGGTAGCAAAGAGCAGGGTCTGGAAGGGAGGGGGGCAATCAGAGACAGCTATTGATTTTGAAATGATGGAGGAGCCAAAGGAGAGCACACAGCCTGGGAAGGAGACTCATCTTTCAAAGCACCGTTCTTGCTTAAAAACAATCAGTCCAGGCAGAGGTGCTGGTTGTTGCTGAAGCTTCAGTTAGCTTTGTTTTCAGACAGAATTTAAATTTTGGAAAGTCTCACTGGTTCATAAGGGATGGCTCACAAGACAAATCTTGAGATTGTGGAGCTAGGAATCATGGGATGGAGCTGAACAAAGCAAATCTGACTGAAGTATCAGGAAATTCTTAGCAGTAGAGGTAACAGAAAGAGTGTTCAGAAATAGTTTCTTCCAAGGACAAAGGAAAAATATCACTGCTCACAGCCAATGCAGGCAGAGGAAAAAGGAACAAAACCCCACTGAATATGGGGCAAGCACCAAGATCTAACACCCTTCTCACTCCCAGTTGTTGCATAGCATGTCTCATCTTTTCTAGAACAGAACTGATCTGGCATTGCCTTACCTTGTCCCAGTGGCTAAGATCAAGCTTAGGTACAGCTTTCTGCCACTCCAGGCAGCACACTTTCATATACACTGGCCTTTTCCCCCTTGGCTTTTCCGACAGCACTCCTCTAAGATTAAAGTCAGATGTCAGTCTCACCTTTTGTCAAATACAGCCAGCACCTGAAAAAACTGTCAGAGAACAGCACCAATCTCATAATGACTGGTTTGAGTTTGTCAGCTTGTTCTTATTGCTATGATGAAACCTGACTTTCCAAAAGTGCTGCTAGGTGTCTATAATGGGGGCAGGAAGATTGTAGCTGCATTACTACAAATAATCTGCGGCCATTCTAAACCCAGCTGAATGATGTGTGCAGGTAAGCGCCTTTTCAGCCCAGACAGCTGAAAACATTCCACAGGTCCTTTTAAAGCCAGGGGTTTGTTTGACCACATAGAAGACCTATCTTCTGTTCTTCACACTGGCATTGCTCCATCAGATCCTCATCATGATGCTGGTGACAAAATGGCATCTCTTTTGCTCCCCATAGGACTAGTAGTTTGTTGGAGATAGCATATCCTTGACCACAATCCATTTTCCCCCTCTTCTTGCGTCCAAACAGTGCTAGAACAAGTGCAACAAAAATCTGTCCTTTCCCTGCCACCTCCTCTTTGCAGCTCAGATGCTGCCATGTTACCTGTTCCCTGCCTGAATCTCAACTGTAGGCAACACACGTAACTAGCTGGCAGAGAGACCTCTTCGTCCCCTCCTAATGCCCTAGCCGCACTTGGCAACAGCAGGAGCACACCTCTCCAACAACTGTTTCTGTGGCTGCTCCTGCCATTGACAGCTGCTGCTGGATGTCAAACATGAGCGTAGGGATACGATCTCCTCCAAGCCCTTCCTGAACCACTTCTGTGATTGTGCTTCAGGAGGGATTAGTCTGGCATGTTGTTTTGCTGCTTCAGCACTTACCTGGGCTGAAAGTGGAACCAGTCTGCAGACATCTCCTGGCTTGCACTGGGGTCTTATGTAGCAAGGCAAGTCTTGTGTAGTTGCGTAGTCTTATTACTATTCTTGTCTAATCCACCAGCGCTTCTTCCCTTCTCCTAGGGCGAAATGATAAGGGAGAAATTAAAGGAAAGGATCCCAGGTGAGCAAGCATAAAGAAGTGAAGATATGGCATAGTCTTTCTGATCCCCCAGGACCTTCCCCTGTAGCTGCAAGCATCACTGCACACAGTTCTGGAACAGCAGAGGCTGCTCAATGCTGAAGGGTGCAATCCCTGGCTCTACAGATCTTTGATGATTCCTTTCCCTGGAATTCACGCAAGGAATGCTGTCTTTTCAGGTGACATGGAACCTACTGAGAAACTATGGGTCCCATCTGGAGAGTAAATGTGCAGGTACTCAGTGTTTGATTTGTTTATTATTATTTTCTGCAGCAGAAAAGCAGGAGAGCGAGAAACATTAGTCACATACTTGCTTAATTGAGATCTAATAGCCAAGGTCAGCGCTCAGCCAAGAATAGATAGCAGAAGCCTCCCATGATGTATTTTTTCAACGAGATGTTCACAGCACACAGACTGATCTATTGTCAGTTTTCACTATGAAAAATTTAACTATCTCCTGGAATATGCTCAAATCTATTTTGCATCATTTCTTGCTTTTTCATTTAAAAATATCTTTCCAATAAGACCTCATGACCGTGCAAATTAGCAAATCTCTGCTCTGCGGAGAGATTGCTTCACCTCCACTGAAGTGCAGCTATTTGTTCTTTTGCCAGCCCTCTGCAAGATGACGATACCTGTTTGTCAGTGTCTTGCATGCTTTTCTGTGCTTTAAACAAAAAACCCTTAAAGGGAAAAGATGAATACTCAAGGGGAGATGCTGCAATGGGCACATCAGTAACGAGGAACACCAGACCTTTGCCTCGAGCTGTGTTCTGCATGACTGCAACCTTCCAGTGCAGCAGAAGTGATATGATGACCTACCTGCTGGTCTACAGCACCTCTCTGGTCTCCTGTGGCACTTCAACCTACAGGACCAGCATCACCATCTACTTGGTTCATTCCTTCTAGCTTTTGCGTATGGATCCTGCGCAATGTTCCTCCCCAAACTAAGCATTTCCAAACATTTTAGGTCAGAAAACCTCTCCTCCTCCAAGTTTTCCCCATAGACCACAAAGCAAACATCTCTCCAAAGCCTTAAATGAGAACACAGAAGAGATACAATTTATATGGCCTCACAGACCACCGATCACTAAACCTAGACAACATGATGGAAGAAATAAGGCCTCTGAAAATGAAAGGAGTAAGGTCTCTGGGGATGAAAGGAATATGGTCCCCGATGAACACACCTTAACTCCTGTGTACCCAAAGGATGCAGCTGTACCTGCTTTGCCAGGGGCCACCGCAAAGGACATGATCTGTTCCAACTAAGAACAGAAAACATATTCTGTGTGGGCACTAACAGCAAGCATGAATACACTAGGTGCAAGGAGGCTTGCTGCTCTGGTGCATATTTGCCTTCTGTCTATCCTTGGAGTCTTGCAGTATGTATTACTGGTGAGCTCCAAGCCCCTGGTGCTGCTAGCACTAAAGTTGTTCACTGTGATGCTCCCCAGAGCACCTCTCTTGCAGCACGGGTGCAAGGTCCTCCTACAGACAGCTCTCTGCATATGCACAGTAAGTAGCTAAGAACTGGCAGCTGACTCAGGGTTCACTGCTCCCGAGGACACTGTGTGGCTGGCTATACAGTGCAAGAACCATAATGTATCAATAGTAATTCAAACCACAGTCCTTCTGTCTTGGCACTGCAGCAGCCACCAGCATAGGAGGTGCCCAGACAGTGGCCCCCTTCTGCTGAAAGATGGAATGTGCAGAAGCCACCACCATATCCCAGTGTATACCACTCCCCCAGTCTCGAGAGAGGCCTGCGTGGTCCTCACCCATTCTCAAAACAGGGAGGGTGGGTTAGGGGCTTTTAGAACAACTCTCAAACATTACTGCCTGGCATCTGGCCGGGAGAGGAGAGTGTGGTCGCCATGGTAATTCTTCACCTCATTTAACTGCAAAATAACCTCTTGCGTCCTTTCATGCAGCCATTCCCAGCACATCTGCACACAGCACAGGCTGCACGCTGCCCAGGGTATCCACATGCAGAGCAACCCCCTGCCTGGAGCCCACAAACATACATCCCCGTCAGTGCAACACTCTTGCCCATATATGTATGATACATAACACGTACATGCTGAGCCATACACATTCCCCCAGCTCTCTCCACTCATATCACCTATGTCTGTAGATAACCAGCCAGACTTATAGTCCCTGCTTCTACAACTATAGGTCCCTCTGCTGCACAGCATAAGATGCTTTAGAAGCACAAGATCAACACATGCTCAGACAGCTGCCAAAACACATACCTGTCCTGTCTCCCCCAGCCTTGCCACAACACCTGCCTACAGCTCTTGTAAAGTTTATTCTTGGATGCATTTTAGTTTTATGCTGTGGCATGAAGAAGGAATAAATTCAGTTCTGTCCCACTCACTTTCCTCTTTCTGCCTCTGAGGAAAAAAAGTCCTCAAGAAGCACATCTATATGACCGTGTGCCTCTCTGCAGAGCCACTCATGGGAAGCTGGTGGTCACGTTATTGGGTGCTCCTGACAGGACCCTGCTGTTCACATTTCTGGCAGGTAACTATAGGAAATCAATCTCAGTTTCATTTCTCCTCAAAGCACCCTGTGGGTCCCTGTAGGAGGGCTCTGTTCCCTGCTGATAGCAGGGGAACAGAATTCCAGAACAGCAGCGACTGATTTTATAGGATAGCAGGAGCATGGTAGATAGGAGCCGTGAGCTGAGTCCCTGACTCCCCTGCTACACAACAGCCAGGTATCACTTCATATCAAAAGATGAAACTCAGCTCCCACTTACCACCAGACACAGCCTGGGGTCCTCTCTCAAGCTACCACTGTCACATCAAGTTCCCTCAGCTCTTCCAGAAGGTGCTGGTGTGAGAGCTTGGGTAGTGTTACTAGGGTGCGCACAGACCTGCCCTCAGCCAGGCCAGGTGGCAAATAGAAACTCCTCAGCCACACGTATGTGACAGCTCCAGCTAACAGGGCCCACAAAAGCCAGCAGGCATAGACTCGGTGAAGCCTCAAGTTCCCATATGGCGTGGTGCAAGTGTCCTTTTGTGCCTTGGGCTGTGGTGAATTTTAACTAGCATGTAGCAAAAGCAGACAGTCAGGGATGGCCCATATTGTGAGGGTGACAGTCACCTGAGTCTGACGGTGTTGCCAACAACCACATCCCACCCACTTGTTACTGCTCTATAGCTTGCATGCTCTATACACGTGGCCTAACAAATGCTCTGAGAAGTGCTAGAGGCAAAACATCTTTAGGGAGCTGGCAGCAATGCCTGCCCATATCCTTTTGGGATCGTCCTCTTTGTAAACCTTCCAAGCTCACCTTGAAGACCTCAGCTCTCTCTCTTGAGGTCCCCTACCCCTCCTAAAAGCACCTCAGCATCACTATGCTCAAGCCTGAATGCCCTAATCCGAGTATGATTCAGCTAATACAACCAGTGACCTGATGTACATGGGTGAGGATACAACTGAAATGAGATTTTCCCACCTGGCTGCCCAGCATCTCTGGACAAGACAGTCCCAGTTCACCCAGGACTGGTCAAGGTCCCACATCTCATCCTCCCCCATCTCCAGGAAGTGAAAGGCACACACACATGGCAATTCACCTTCCCATCCCCATCATCGCTACCTGCACGCCTGGCTGTGGCTGAGCCCAGGTGCCTGCGGAGGCACAGGCCCGGCTTTAAGCCCTGCACAGGAGGTGGGACCCAGGCAGAGCTGCTTGCAGAAAGCACAACCAACGCAGCTGCGGTTGCTCCAGCCCGGAGAAAGACACCTAATGCCTGAGCACCCACTTCCCTCTTGTGGCCATGCTCGACACAGCAGCCACTCAGGCCTGCAGCATCTTCACTGGAAATGCGATTTTTTTTGTGAGTTCTGCCATTTCCCGTAGCTGCCGCTTACACTTGTCGGGCAGAGACGTCTCTCCCCTGCACTTGGGGGGGCGAGCACAGAGCCAGCTTCGCCGCCCTCTTTGCCTGATGCTGATGCACACACACACACACACACTTGTGAGTGGGAAAGACAACTTGAGCGCTCGGCACGTATCCTGCCCAGGCATCACACTGTCTCTTTCTCTGTTCCTGGGGCAGATTTCCCCTATGGCAGGGCACAGCCTCTAATATCTTTCCTTTCCTCAAGTTAAGCATGGCTTTCACTTACTTTGATTTTGAAGGGAAAGTTTTTATCTATTTAGTTAGGGGTAGTTCAGTATTCTGTTCAATTTCTCCCTCAATCCATTGCCCTGTATGGCAAAGCCTCTCCCTCCTCTATCCGAATAATAACATCCTTGCTAAAAGGAGAGGCAGCAGCCTTCCATTTCCCTGTACTGACCCTTTTCTCTGGACTGAACTTCAGGTAACTGATTCTTTCTGTGCTCCCATCACCCTTGATACCAGATCTGTAATTCAAGAGCAGCTCACTGCACAGAATGGGTTGTTTCCCCTTACATCTAATCTATAACCACCTTCCCTCAGCCACCAAGTCAGTTCAGTTCACTAATCTGAAGGAAATCTAGTCAATTTTCCACAGGATAATTTTCTGTTGGGTCAGCAAGCTGAACTGACTCACTCAACAGGTAGAAAGCTGAACATTAAGAAAAAAGCACCTTTAGCAACATCTTCTGTCAATTTGTCTATCCCCCTTCATCCAGTTTTTCTAAAGAGGAGAGGCACGAGAACGAGAATCTGCAAAACTGTGCTTAGTACCTGAATGGTAACAAACTCCTCCTTCCTCCCTTCTCCAGGCTAAGTTTTGGTCACTGCTCAGGTGCTAGAGTGCTGTCCTCCCCATCTCTCCTCTTCTCTACAGCATGCTGCCTTCTCATGCATCACCTTTGTAACAGCATTAGTAAGGAATGAAATTAAAACTATCAACAAAGACACGCTTTCAAGGGAATGCTGACTTTAGTTCTGTTTTTCACAAAGGACCAAATGAATAAGAAGGAACCTGTTCAGCCTCCGCAGTACCAACAATGTTGTCAGAAACAGCAGCAGCAGTTGTGGTCCTCCTTGGAGTTAGCCATAGCAGCCTGATCGCACTCTGCTGGGCTCAGTGCCCTTTACCAGAGCTTCTCAGAGTGCTCTGCAGCAGCTGATGAAGTAAGACCACCCCTGCTTGCCAGGGTCCTGGTGGGAGAGGATGTGGGGTCACTTCCATAGTGCCAAAAGTCATAGGCCCAGATGCTCAAAGGTATTTAAGCACCTAAAAAGAAGTTAGGAATTAAAATATCATGGGGCTCTGGGTCCTAATGAGGATGCAGTTATATTGGCATTTAATGTTTTTGCTGATACAGCCGATAGCGCTTGGAAAAGTTCTGCTCAAAAAAGAGCCCTATTCTGCTGACATAAGCTGCCTGCACACAAGGAGGGCTTCACTGGTACAACTCTGCTGCTACAGCGATATCACAGGCATTTACATGTAAATTAGGGCTTTGTTTATACCGCACAGATGCAGCCTTTCACTTCATCCTGGATGGGGAGGGGAGAGGGAGGGTAACAGTCTCACTACTCTCATTTTATGGACTAAGAAAGCAAGGCACAAACGAAATTAACTTACTGGCTCAATATCACCCAACACGGGTGACAGAAAAGGCAGAGGCCCTGGTCATAGGTTACAGCCACAGGACTTTCTTTGCTCCTAGAGACAGGGAAACAAATGAGCGTGTCATTAAATAGGAGCCTCATCACATCGACTATGCAAGGTCAAATCCCTGACCTGTTTGAGATGGAGGGGCTAGTAATGAATCCACTAGGGAGCCCTGAACCTGGGGGACCAAGGTCTGTTTAGGTGCACGAAGCACTGTTAGAAAGCAATGGAACTTGAGACCTAAAGAAACCACTACACCACTTCACCACTCGCCAACCTGAGCAGCAATAGGCATGACTGCCAACAAATGTCCATGGAGGATGGACATGAAAGCTGAAGCAGTACAAGTGACCAACAACATACTACAGGAACCAAGTAGGGAATCAGAAGTTACTGATATTACCTTGCTTCCAAGCATTGTTGCCCAAGTAAACACGCCCTAAACATACCTCCATTCTGCCAATACTCCTGTATCGCAACCACAGACTCTACCAGGCCATACTTCCATTTACAAAAGCCAACATAAGCAAAGAATGCTAAAATAACTGGGTCTACCTCAGCTATTCATTCTCAGACCTGCCTCTCCTGCTCTACTAAACCACATACCTGACACGGACACAGGGTGAATTGCACAGTAGGACTAAACTCATCATTTTTTCTAGGAAAGTTTTAATTCATATCAATGCCTCACAGCAGCAAATACAGAGGTTCCTGGAACTACAGCCTTTGTTTGTCCCACAGTGCAAGTAAATGCCCTTAAAAGACAACATCACCACACAGTCCCACTGTGCTGGTATAAAGATACATCCAAAACTCAGGCTCCAGATAAAGCAGGTGTGGCCATTGGTTGGGTGAAACATAGTCAAAGTGAGTGGATGTTACTGCCGGCCTTAAGTTAGCTATAAGATACAGTCTAGCTCCATTGCAGAGAAACAGCAGCCTCCATTCCAAAACACTGCTCAAGTCACTGCCCAGAGGAGAGGCAAACATTCAGAAATTTGAACTGGAGGGTGGGAGGTGGGAATGGTGTGACAAACAGGAACATGACTTTCTGAGTAGTGTTTTGCAGAGGAGACCTGGGGACAGGGAACACGAGGAAAAGCAGACAAAGCATAGAGAAGAAGGCTCCAAAGAAAGCTAGGGTGATCTTGGTAGTCAGCCCTGACTGAAAAACAGCTCTTCAGTACTAGCTGAAAGGTGGCTAGAGCCACGAGCAAGGAAATAGTGTCCTGCTGTTCAATTCTCTCACACCATTGGAAACATAACCTTATATTTTGGAACTTTAAGAAAAAAGGATCGATCTCTCTCCTAAATGAAGGATTAAACTTTTGGCCAGCTGTATGTATCAAAAGGAGCAACAACTGCAGGAGGCTAAGTCAGTCTGTTATTGATTCCGTGTTCTGCTGGCCAACACCCTGATCTTACACGTCATCCCACCCTCTCTCACATTTCTGTTTTCTTGTGGCTTGTCAGATATATTCACACACATCTTTCAGTCCCTGGTATATGTATCTCCAGTTACAAACCTTCTGTCTTTTCTGTCTCTTTTCTCATTTCATCACAAAAAAGTTATGCAAGCCTGGCTGGTTTCTCCAGGCAAACACACTGAACAGCAAACAGTTCATCAAGTTTACAAACTGGGGTTCAAATCAGTGCCCAGAGATAGGTTCAGTCAAGTCTTCATTGCAAAAAGGAGAAAAATAGTCTGAATGGAGTCTTTTTAGCACTGTATAGCTTTAGAGGTTATTTCCAAAATTACATTGTCCTCTGAGCCAGTGAAACAGAAGCTGTGGCAAGCCTAGAGCTGTAGCATTCACAGCAGAAAGTGTTAATGTCAGAGAGGGTCTCTTCTGGAGCAGAAACACAATTCTCAAATTAGCTAAACTTAAACCAACCAACTCCGTTCTTTAGAAAGATGAACCTGCCTCCCCTTGCTTCCACCAGATGGAAGCAATCTGCTGTGGGCATTCACAGGTTATCAAGATATGCTGAGAACAAATGATGGTCATTTCTACACCAGGCTAGCCAACTTTCCAAGCATCACTCTCTCTTAGGAATTATGCTAAGGCCTCACCAGCTTTCCACAAAATTTAGCTAGGAATTTGACAAATTCTCCTGAGGCACCCTCATAGCTATCTGCTTTCTTCAAAGGCTAAGAGGTTGCCAAAGAGCTTTCCACACTTCTGCTAATTCTTCTCCTATGCTTCAGAAAGGCATTCTGCCATTCAGGCCTAAGCTAAAAATGAAGGTTCACTGCTCCCTGGAGTAATTTCCCAGCACAGTCCCTGCAGTTTACATTCTAGGTTGCTGTAACTGTGAAAGGGAAACAGAAACAACACTTACCTCACAGCACTGCATTGGTCTGCCCAAACTGCAACCTTTTCAATTAAACCTTCAGCACTCATTTTGTGCTTACTTCAGCCTGCACCTGGAGACTGCAAATGAAGAGGAAAGGCACCTGAAGCATGTAGACTGTTCCCTCTCAGAACAGCCCGCCTGCTATTAACTGCCTTGAATACAATGGCTGAGCTGCTTCTCATTCTGTCTCTGCACTGCAAATATAAAAGTCAAAGGCTTAAGTTTATTTCTGACTACAGCTGCCTAGAGACCTTCCATCAAGACTCTCTGCATAGCCAGCATCATCCATGTACCCATGTTTATCTCAGTTGTCAACTCTCGCCGTTCTTGAAGGAAATTCTTCCCCTCAGTCACATCTCAGTGACAAGTTCTGATTATCTCTTAAAAGTGCAGAAGGCTCTTGTTCTGTCTGCTCTGATACGCTTCTCTCTGTCCCAGTGGTTACCCAGTTGTTCCTTCCTCAATTTGCCCTTTTTGCTGTCTCCAGACTTCAAAACTCTACTCTGTGATCCTCAAACCTACAGACAGTTAGAAACAGTATCCATTGACTCATATCAGTGATGGAAGCTCTCTGGTGAGATGAGCCTGCTGTGCAGCAATTCCTGCCTGTCTGACTTGTTACTTGTGGTTCACTCTTCCTTTTGAGTCATTAAGTTTAGTTTTTGATACAGTTCCTTTGCTTCACTGAGTTAGCTGAGTAAGGCTGTTCGCTCTGCCAGCTCACAGGAATAGTATTCTTGAGACCTAGAAGGAAACTAAGAACTGGAATTTGCTGTTCTGAGTTTGTTTGGCTCCTCTGTTTTGCAACTGCTTATTCCAGAGGCACAAGCTGCAGCGACCTGTGTACACAGGTATCTCGTGTGTTACACAGAACCATATCAGAGCTGTCTGCAAGTGTGACTCCAGGAGCTCTGTGGGGGGTGCTTGGTGCTGCCCATGGGAGCCACTGCACCCTGGGATGGCACCCCCATGCTGGGCCTTGTCTCCACAGATAACCTGGATTCTTCTGTCACTGCAGCTCCAGGGTTAGCGTGGCCTTCCCTGCCCCCTATGCTGTGCCAGAATGGGCCAGGTGCCCCTCAAACACCAGGTTGTGCTAGCCCCATACTGAGAGCAGGGCAGGTCAACACAAGGAGGTCCCATGTGCAGGGGTAGCACTGCAGCCTCTGTGTGAGATCTCTCAGTCCTGCACGAGTTAACCAGTGGGTCCCTTGATGTTTTTTCTTCCTGTGTTTCCTAAACCAAAACTGAAACCATTGCATTGTAAGGGTTTGTGCTAGTTGAGTTTAAGGACAGATGAGGTAGCCAGTTTGCAGGTACCTACATGTGGTAGGGGTTTGGGCTCTAATGGGACAGATAACATGGCAGTGAGATCCAGCGCCTGGCAGGTGAAGCAGCTTATCCTCTCTAGAAGTAAGGCATTAGCAGATGAAACTCCTCCATATGCAGGTGTGCAGGAAGTGGAAGGTGCTGCCCCACATGCACCCTGTGAGCCTAGGCTGGTGGACCATCTGCACCCCATGGCACAAACTGGTCAGGGAGAGGATACAGGAGGAAAAGGCCAACAGCCAACTATGGCAGCAGGGGAAAAAATCCCACAAAAAAGGTTCTACGTGATGTGGTCCCCTAGTACATTTCTTTCTCATTTTCTTTTTTCATTATAGTATTTGTATTTCCTCATAGATCACTTCAACTCTTCAGTAGCCTTCCCCTCCTTATTCAGAAAAAGCTCAGCAGCAAGAGGGGTCCCTGTGCCTCTTCTCCACCAGCATTCCTAACTGCAAGTGAAGCAAGTCCACTTGCACAAGCACTCAAATGCTGAACAGAAGTGCTTGCTGCTTTGACCACTAGGTCCTTCCTAGCAACACCAGTATCTCCCAATGCTCCCTTCCCACAACATGAGGGAGCACAGCCCATCCTATATTAGCTGACAGCTCTGTCTCACTGCATACCGAAACCAGATGAAGAAAGAACGCTTCCCAGGCAAGTCCATACCTGCTTCAGTGGCAGTCACGATATGGGAGTGCCTGCAGACAGCGCGAAAAGGAACAAGGCCTCACACCCAGCCCATGCTTGTTACCCCTGAGCCTGTGTTTGTATCCCTTATTACAACAAGCTCTCTTGTTCAAAGGTCACCCAGAGATATGAAGTGTACTGGATGCATACTGCTGCCTACAAATAGGCTGGAACCAGGCTGTGAAGTTCTCCCAGGTTTTCTTGAGGGGAGAACAATGACTATCTTTCAAAGATACTAATTCACTTTCGTTAGGAACTCTAGGATCATATTGAATTTGCAATGTGATTCATGACAGAGGCTCCAAGATGTGACTGTAATACAGAAAAAAAACCCCTGTCAAGAGTAGCAAATCACAAAGGAAAGGATAAGACCATTCTGTTAAATTCAACTGCTTAAACTTGTTAACTTTCTATCAACCGAGACTTGTTCTCATTGTTTCGAGTTACATTCTAAGAAACACCACAGCCCACCCTTATCAATTATGCTGGAGAAATCAAAGGTCATACTCTTCCATCTCTCTAGTATGTAATTAAGCATGTTAGGCTGTTTCCTTTCTACCAGTTAACACTCCTGCAGTTCAGAAACCTCTGGATGCCTTCCCCTTCCCAATCCCTCACCAAGATGTATACAAAGTTAGTATACAAAGTGCATACATACAATGCTTTGTGGTTTGCGGAGTACCTTTCCTCTGGTGTTGCCTGTGCGTTTGGTAACCCAAATGTTACTAAGGTTGTTAATACCTATCCCTGAACTAAACACAGTCTTTAGTTTACTGATCTTTGAATGAAACATGTTATTTCCAAAGCCTGTCAGAAAACACATAAATTCATAGCCAAATATATGATGATTTTTAAACACTGCCGCAGACAGTTAACAGACTGGCAAGTTCAGCTGTTAGGGATACTAGCTCAGCAAGGCAGCCATGCATATACCTATCTTTAAGCCCAAATTTAAAGCCTGTTGGCTTAAGCTCTGCCTGGAGCTTGTCTGCAGGGTTTCCCATCGGGTCCTTCATTACCCAGGTGGACCTGAGCCAAGATGCACCTCTCACAGGTCAATACTAGGCAGGAAAGGGCATTACTGTAATTAACCCTGACCTCGCAAAAAGCCGTTCAGAGTTTCACCCAGGGGTTCTCCCAGCAGCCTGCGGGGGTTGCTTTGATCTCTCTCTCACACAGCCCACCTGGCCACAGCCCCAGGCCTGCGCGTCCCCGGGCACCCCCCAGGGCCTGAGGGAACCTCTTCACCCGTCAGCTCCCTCGGCTCTGAGCAGCAAGGGCAGGCGAGGGGCTCCCCGGCTGCCTCACCCCACCCTGGCCCTCCCAACGCTCCAGCAACTGGGGTGCCCGGGGGGAAGAAGGGCCGCCAGCGGTAACGGGAGCGGTGCCAGCCCGCGTACCCCGCCACGCCGCCCCCTTCGCGTCAGGGATGGCGTTTGCAGATGCACCGTGTCCCCGCACGTAGGTAGGTTCGGGCCCGGCTCGCCGTCGCCTCACGGCCGCCACCTCAAACCCTGCCCCACTAGACCCCCCCGCCACCCAGCTCATTGGCTGCCGCCTCAGCCACCGCCCTGCTCCTCCCTCCTGTCATTGGACAGACACTGCCATTCGCTCGCTCCCCTTCGCTCTGTGATTGGCTAGCTCATCTCCTTCTCCTCGTTCCCGGTTCCATCTCTTTCAAGCGATTGGATAAATTTCACCATCTGTCTCCACCTCCCTCCGAATTTTATGCTTTGCGATTGGGCAAGCTACTTCCTCCACCTCCCTCCCCGCCCATCTGATTGGCATGCGGGGCTCTCATCGGGCTTCGGTCACTCGGCCCCGCCCCCTCTTCCCGGCGAGCGCCGCCAGCCTCTCACGCGCGCTGATGCATCACTGCTGAGCCCGTCCCTGAGCGTGACGTTTCCGCCGGTGATTGGGGGAGGCGGTGGCTCGCGCTTCCGGTGCGGCGGGGCCGGGCGGGGGCGGCGAAGCGGGCGCAGCGCAGCGGAGCCGGTGGGATGGAGCGGCCCGAGCGGGCTGTGGCGGCGCTGGGAGCTCAGCCCCGCGCCAACGGCTGCAGCGGCGCGGCCCACGTCGGCCTCCGCAACGGCTACGTGCGCGGCCTGCCCGCGCCCGACACCCAGGTGTGAACGGCGGGCGCCCTCCGCCACCCGGGCGGGGCCGGCACCGGCGGGGGGGGGGAGGGAGGGGCGGTGTTGCCCGTCTCGGGGGCTCCGGTGGCGGGCCAGGGCGTGTAGGGCCGGCCGGCCCCGGGGCTGTCTTCCAGGCGGGCGCCGCCTCGGTGCTTCCGCCCCGCTGCCTCGTCCCTCCGTGCGAGCCCCGGCTGGGCTGCGGAGCCGGGGCAGTCTGCAGCCGCCCCTCAGCCACCCGGCTGGGCGGTGGGGGGCTGCGGCCGAAGTTCGTGGGCCGACGGGGATTGGGTTTGGGTGCCGTCCCAGGTCCCGGCTCTCAGCCGGGCGGGGAGTGCAGCGCCCGGGTGGTGGGCCTGGCCCGGGGAGGGGGGTGTCAGCGCCTGGCCTGTGGTCGCTTGCCAGGCTGGTATCTCCGTGTGAACCGGCTGGCCCTTGGGTCATTGCTGTAGCTTTACTGTAAGGCTTTTACTAGCAGCACAGCTTTTAAACTTAAACCTCGATATAATACGATAGGTCTGTGCCTTAGAAGAAAAGATATTAGCAGTTTCTCACTGTTGTTTTATTGTTACAGGAGACTGGGCTATGGGTACAGGTAGCCTTCAGTAGGGAATTCCTTCTACAGAAGAGTTAAAGGTTGATGCAGCACTTCCCATCTGACTGCATTAACGCCCTGTGATGCCAGTGTGTATTTGTGCTTTCAGACTTCCAGTTGTTTCTCTGCAAAACACTAAACTTTTCTGTTACAGTGTAAGGTTCTCAATGGTTCTCGTGAAGGCAGGCAAGGTACAGAACAGGTTGTGTTTCCTTGGACAGCCAAAGCTGCTTGAGAGAGACTTCTTCCTCCAGTTTTCATTCTTTCCTCCTTGTTTTCATTCCTATGCTGCCCATTCTGGGTTTTTTTTCAGTGTAGGCATGTGCAGTCGCTGCATGAACCAGAATGAGAACTGATGCAGGGTAAAACTAAACTTCCCCCTTCCCACCCCACCCCCACCCCTTGAGTTAGCTTTGACCCAGGGTACTTACTGTATTTCTTTCACTGGATGGACACTTACAGTCTTCCTGTGGCATTGGGGAGTTGGTAACACACTTTGGGGAGTAAACAAATGGAGGAAGACAGTGTAATACCTTTGTTTGGCAGCAGTGACAGTTTGTACTGGTTTGGGGACCTATGGCACTGGTAGTCGTGCCTTGCAAACACCAAGCACTGCTGACTATGAAACCATAGGTGTAAATCTTTGCATTAAGACTGAACATGCATGTTCTATGAGTGTTTCCCCCTCCCCATGCTTTTTAAAGGAGATGATCTGAATACAGTTACATTCTTCTGCTTCAGAAGAACAGAAAAGTGTGGTAAGGAAGCTTTTTCCTCAAGGATTTTGTTCAGCTGCGTATGTGGAAAACATGGGAGATGCAACCTGTGGATGGAAAACCCATCAACATCAGGCTCAGGCAGCCTAAAAACCTCGCTGGTTTATGAGATGTTCTATTCAGTTAGTACCTTGCATGTGGTACTGTGCTCAAATGTGTCTTAGAAGCCTGAAGCATTTGAGGTAACTATTTCTGAAGGGTGAGGAAGGCTTATTGGAGAAGTGGTCATGTGAAATCTTAGCAAAAAGCCAAAGTGTAGTGGCATTGCCAGAGGATGTGAGAAGAGTATAAGAAAGTTATATATTGTTCTGGCAGCTGCTTGCTGGTCAAGCAGAGATTTATAATTAGGAATCTTGCGTTCTTTTCAGGATAATTTCATGTGGGTCAGGTTGCTGACTTTCAGAATGAGAGTCTAAATGTTAGAGCCTGACTGGAAGAAGTGGGTGTTTAGGAATACTGGCCGTGTAGAGCTTCCTCATCACCAGTGATCGGAGCTTGGAGCTGCCAAAGATACACTTGCTGATGTGTCACAGGTTTGGCTACTTGGTTGGCCTTTTGGCCTTTTGAATTTTGGTTGTTGGGCCTTTATACAGAGGAAGGGAAACACATTAGTGCTTACCCACATGTTGAGCGTCTGTACTATGTACATACCCATATGGTGCTTGAAAGTGCAGGTGAAGAGGTCTGTGGAATGCAAAGTAAACAAGTACCAAAAAGGAGGCAGCTTACATGTAAGAGTGCAATTCCTACTTCATAGAAAAAACCCCAGAAAAGTAAGGATGAGGGGGGAAAAAGATGCTATTGCAAGAAGGCCTATGATGGGGTCCTTGAAAGAAGAGGCAAGAAGACATCTAGATAAAATGAATACATCATTGGGAAGTGAAGGGGGAAGGAAAGCCACTGGTATAAAGAAGTGTTGTGATCACTGGCAATTTATCTGGAAAAGCCTGGAGCTTTTGAGAGGAGGGCTTAGAGATAGGGTAGTATCTTGGGGTTTTTTGTTTTGTTTGGGTTTTTTTTGGGGGGGAGATTACCCTTCAAAGGTAAAAAAAGGTTTACATTAAAGGGTATTATCCTTGTGGCACAGAATTCAGGCTTTCCTTACAACTCCCTCCACAGAGAGAGACTGGTATTTGATATAGCATAGGCTCTTTACTGTTATTCCAGCATGAGCAGAAGAGGGTGAAATTGTTCACCTTAATTTTTAAATAGCTTGTATTACTTTGTCTCCTCTTGCTGGGATCTGAACTGCTAATCTTTCCCCTTGATGAGAAGAGAGGGGAACTTGGCTGCTTACTAAGACTGTGCAGTAACTGACTTTGGCTGCCTTGAAAATCAATGGAATATTATCAGTGGCTAGGAAAGTAATAATTTAAAGTTGGGGTTTCAGCATATTAAAAAAAAAAAACCAACATTCTGTGGAAATACTAAGGTAAACAACAGCTCTTTCTGTTGTGTTCCTGGGAAGTCCTATGTTAAAATTACTTTGATTCCACTAACAGTTAATCTGTTTAGAGATTAAAATTCAGTGAATGCAACAATCTCACTATAAGCACCTTAAGAAAAAGGTGGAAGAACCATCTAGCAATTAAACATTGAGGGATATTGGAGAAGAATAAGTAACATTTCTGACTTAAGGTAAGAGAGTGCATGGATAGAAAGTATAATGATCTATGGATGGATTCAAAACTGATTTAATGCTTCAGTGTAATACTGCACTATGTAAGATGAAAGCCTGACATCTCAAAGGTTATTGTTATGATGGGAGGAAATGAACACTGCCAGCAGAAAGAAAGCAAATCTCAATAAAAGAACAGTGAAGTTACCTAATCAAGTTGTGCATGATTCTACTTTTTATGTCATTCTGGTCTGTTGGAGAGAGTCTAAAGTGAGTTCAGTAGAAAAAACAGTACTGAGGATCTGTCAGGACACTTGTGGGATTAATAAAGAGTGCAGAGAAAATTGCTTTTTCTTTCTGCAGTGCAGTTTTAAACTGGAATGTATTTTGCCATTGGAGTATTTTGCTTTGAAGCAAACGGGTGATAGTTTTCTAATACTGCATCTGAAAACTTTTTCCTTCCTTAGAACAGGGAGATTGGGACATATTTAATGTGACAAGATGCCCTTTTTTCCATGATAACTTATTGGAATCTAGCTGTTACTGTAAACAGATTTTTTGTAATGTATTTTTTTTGACTCCTTAATTGAACTTCTCACCTTAGAATGGTTTGTTGTGCTTCTAGAAGTTGAAGATGAAATAATCGCAAACAAAAAAAAATATTATATTAGAATGTAGGTTTTAGTTACCGGGTTCTTAATTTCTGTTCTGTGCAGTATCTCAGTCAGTCAGACAGGAGTTGGAATGATATAAGCAAATTTTAATTTCCCTGATGTTTCTAGAAGGTCTTCAAATGCCGTACTATGGTAATCTTCAGATAGCTTATTGTTTACATGCTTTTGTAAACAAGGTTTCATCCTATTTCCTCAGGAAGACAAGGAATAGTTTGGTTGAAGAAAGTGGGAGGACTACAGGGTTTGCAGTCTCTTAAAGTGTCACAAGTCCTGAATGCTTACAGCTATTAAAATGGACAGCATAGATATTTTTTCCCGAAAGCTTTTGTGTGTACATGCTAAAAACAGCTTGTGTGGTCCTGTGATTTGTGCTTGGTTTTCTGAGAGAGAGCAGTCATACTGCTTGTAGAATCATCTCATGAGATGCTTCAGGATGCAGGGGTTCATCTTGACTTTATAGATGCTTTTGCTGGAATTTAGGTTAGTGTAACTTCTTTGGGAGAGCACGCTTACAAAGATGAGTGCAACAAATCCTGAAAGTTTCTGTTGTTACAGGGAGTTGATGAATAAGTGATGTGAATAAGCCCTTGTTTCAGATGAAGGTTAGGTTAAGATAAACATGTTAAATAGCTGCCCTATCCACTGGTATAAAAAGGAATTTGAATACAGAATTATGGGATGGTTTTGGTTGGGGTTTTTTTTTCACATCTGCCTGCTAATTTTAAATGCAAATATTTCTGATAAAAAAATTGACCCTAAAGAACTAATTCTTGTGAACTTATTCAGCAAGAAGTGATTGCTGACCCTTACTCAGCATTTGTGAGACGGCACTTGAGCACTGTGTCTTTTTGGGCTCCCCAGAAAGATGCTGATATAGTTATTGGAATCTGTGAATCCAGTGGAGGGCACCCAAGGAGCAGAAGAGGCTGGAGCACATGAGGTATAAGGAGAAGCAGAGAGCTGTGTTTGCTCAGCCTTTGGAGAAGTCTCAACTAGCTGACTGGAGGATGTAGAGAAATGGAGCCAGATTTTTGGAAGTGTGTGGCAATAGTATGAGAGGCAACAGATATAATTTGGAAGAATGGGAAATTCTGATTACATATAAGAAAAATAATTTTTCCATGATGGTGGTAAAATACTGGAAGAAGTTGCCCAGAGAGTTTGTGGAACCTCCATCCTTGGAGGAGTTCAAGATTAGATTGGACATGGCCCTTAGCAGCCTTCTTTGAGCTGGGGGTTGGACACAACGACCACTGAGGGTTCCTTCCAACCTTGGTTGTTCCATGGTTACAGAAAAAAAGTCACAAATTGTGAGAGAGTTTGCTCAGGCTTAGACATCAGCGTTCAGTCCTTGAACCCCTGTAAAAATATGCGCCTTAAGCCTTCTAGCGTGTACTCTGAGGCTTGTATCAGACCTGGGGAAAGAAATTATTACTTTTGCCTCTTGCTTGGCTTTTTGATTGACTGCATTTATTGTGTCAGTAACATAAAACTAAATTGAGTAGAAAACTGGCTGACCTAGAAAAGACTGCAGTCTCCTTCAGGTGTTTTCATTGACAAAACTCTTTGTCTGAAAAAGCACACCTGTGCAAGAGGGTACTTTTCTAATACTAAATTCAATTATAAAAGACTGTAAGCCTTTGTGGAAGGAATAGCTACGCCACATTTTATCTGGCTAAATGAGTATTTGAGACCACCATATTAAATTAGTAGATGTAGAACCAATGTTGTACTCATAGAGAATTTGTATATTTGTACCGGTTTGAAAGCAAATGCAAAACTAGATACCCATGTTAGTGGTTGATGTGATGACTGCTTCTCTTAGGTTTGAGTAAGTGGTACTGAGAAGTCAGTTTGGATAAAGTGTTAAAATCTTTCAATTATATTTGGTCCGCCATTTTAAACTTTGCTGGTGATAAGCCTTAAAGGCTATAATAAATTGTTATAAATGTATGCGAGTTCATTTTATGTTATTGTAACTGAGTGATATGTCATGTTGTATTTTCCTGTCTTAATTGTAAAGCAGCAGTGTTGTTTTCCTAAATGTCATGCTTTCAATTTGTGGGAAGAAAAGCTTTATCTTAATTATTTATTGACTTCATTTTCTCTAAGAGGAACATAAAACATGGGCCTGGCTTCAACAAGGTTTCCAGGTGGTTTTTTTGCTTTCATTAAGAAATCACTCCTAGGAAAAGAACCACTTATAATTGAAAGGTAGTCTTGAAGAACACTTACAGTTGAGAAGGCAGGAGGTAAAAAGTTTAGGAAGTTAAGGGGTTTAATGTCTGTAAAAATAAGTGAGAGCAATTCTAAAGTATGTTTGGAACTCTTTCAGAGGTATCTTAAAGCCTAGAGATTGACTTGTTAGTAAACCACTGCAGACTTGTGCTGTCTTTGGAAATCTTTATTGTACAGTACATTTAGTAATCAAGTGTGCAGTTAAGGAATTCTCTGTCAAAACTCTGTACTAGATAAAGGAACATATTAGATTTAGAGGTAGTTTAAGGTAAACTGTCAGAAAAAAGTATATTCTCAGTAGGATTTAAATTGTTAGACATATGTAGTCAGCAAAAATACCCCAAACTTGATTACATCATTCACTTGCTAAAAGGAAAAAACCCAGCCTAAACAACACTTGAACATTATGAAGACTTATACTGTAGGTGTGGCAAGTGCATCTTAATAAAGGAATGCCACATTTCTTGGCATTTGGAAAAAAAAATATTTGATAATACCTGCCAACAAGAAGAGTAATTGGGAAGACACTCAAGTGTTAAAGTTTGTCTTGTAAAACAAATTTCCCTCCTGCGATTTTTTTTTTTTTTTTTTTAAGCTTAAAATGCAATTCAAATCAGTTCATTTTAATTTTGATAGTAAGTATTTGGTCTTTTTACCCAGTGCAGTAGTCTGAGATTTGAAGTCTAAGAACAAAGCAGTGCAAGGAAAAGGGCAGACAGTAAAATTACCACAGAATACCATAAGAGCTTAGAGCAGCTGCCTGTGTGGAGTTCTCACTTGGTGCTGTAGTTTCTGTAGTGTTGACTCCCCACATCCTTTATTATAAATACGACTGCTTTTGAGAGTGGAGGCACATCCTAGAGTGGACGGGCATCGCATATCTTTCCATTTTATTCTCTATAGTTGGCAGGAATCTTTGACAAAAAAGCAATCAACTCATGGAAGCAGCCTTCCACATTAAGTTTCTGAAAAATAATAAAAAAATCCCTGCAAAGCTGCTAGTAAAATGTCTGCAGTATGTGTGGTATGTGGCAATGAGAAGCTACTAAATTTTAATAAGACTTAGTGAAGTTGTGCTCCAGCATAAATAATCCTTTTAAGCCGTTTGCATAAAGTCTGCCAAGTTCATCTGACTTTGTTCTTCCTGGCCGCATGAAGTGAAGCAGCCTCTTAATACAGAGTATTAGGGGGTTTCTGGGGTAGCAGCATTACCAGTTATTGTGTACTTCTTTCTTACTGTGTGCTCTATGTGTTGCATTTGGAGCATCTTCTGTTCCTAAAGTATATGCCAGCCATGCAAGGTGTGTATTCAGATCCCTCTGATAAATCCTGTGTGTTGTCTAACAGTAGTGTCTGCAAATGGTTCTGTGTTTAAGTATGCTTTTTGTCTTCTCACAAAACTCTGACTTCTTAATGCTTTTGAAAGTTGAGCACGGTACCCTTCAGTCTGAGAGTGTTTGGCTTTTTGTGTGCTCCTTTGCATCTGCTGATTTCTATCGTGAGATCTTATCCAAGTTGTTTGCTAACACAGGTATAGCAAATATACAGAAACACCTTTTTCCTGTTGTTTTTGAGAAATAAATTTTTGATGAGAAGAAGGTCAGGTTCAGAATAATGCCAGTCTCATACATGACCTGTTTTGGGTGCTGGCAGCAAACGCGTTATTACCACTGAAATCTGTATCTGCTGGTTTCATTTTAACCTTTGTTAAATACATGATAGGGTGAGGTCTGGTGGTCCTTTTCTGAAGATCCTACTGTCCAAATTTAGGAAATGGAAAACAGTGAAGGGTACTAGTAAAAGCAGGCTTCCTGCGGTTTATGGATGGCGATTTTTTCATGCTCTGATAAAGGAGTTTGATTACAACCTTGACTCCCCTACTAGATGTGAATCTATAAAGCATGCAATTGGATACATTCTAGTGTGAATTTATGCTCAGTGGGGTGACCTAAATAACTATCTTTGCACAGATGACACTATTCTGTCCCTAATCATGCTAAGGTAACTGCAGCAGGGGTATTATATGAGGTGTTTAAAGAGTTTGAGTAACTCGGGATAGGCAGAAATACCTTTTCTGTCTGTGCAGCTGGAGTCTCATTTTGATGGTACCTGACCTTAAAGCAGTGCAAGATTGGATACTGTCTGGAGGCTGATGTGATCTTTAAAGGAGTAACTTTGTGCAGTAGTTGGTTAAGAACATCAGGTTGGGTGTCCTTTGCTGCACAAGCGTACATCCCCAATCCCATCTTCTGCCTATACTAGACATGCTATCCTGCTACTTATAATGCTTCTAATTTGCAGGATGAACTGAATCTGCAGTCTGTTTAGTAATGTAACATCTTGTGAATTGGAGCTGTTAGCAGGTTGGGGAGATGTTTGTCATCAGACCCCCTGATGTGTTATGCTTAGACCAGTGCAGTCCTTTCTAGCTGTAGCTGTATGCTGCTGCTGCTCAGTAACAGTTACAATGCTGTTCTATGTGATTCCTTTTCCCAAGAGCTTGGCCCCACACAGGCATGACGTTTGGCTGACTCAGAATGCAGCTCTTTGCTGCCTTCCATAACCAGCTGGCCAGTGCACTCTGGCTTTCTCCTGCACTTGAGTTCCTTGATGTGACAGTGCTCTTCTGTGTACATGCAGTCTGGGCAGTACAGGAGAGAGAGATGTAGGTGAGCACACACCAGCTTTTTTGAACCACATGCTTAGGTGAACTTTGACTTTTCTTCGTGGTCTCCACTTAGATATGCAGTATATTCTAGTTCAAAGGTCACAGCACACTTCGTTATTACTTACACTACTAAGGTGTAGCCACCTTCTCTCTTGGTCTCTGGAACTGAACATGCTGCCCTACGGCAGCAGGGTTGGAGCTCACAGCATGTAAGCCTTCATTTGAAGGCTAATGTGCAGATTTATAAGGCATTCTTGGAAAACTTAATAGGCTTGTATCTAAAATGTGGCTACGAATACCTCTTCTATAGGCCATTTTAGAGTGTATTTATAGTCATTGTATGTTTCATGAAAAGTCCATGGAATTGCATTCAGACTATTTAATGTTTAATTCTGATAGGATAGTGTAGAAGCTTCTCAGCTTACATGGTAGCTGACATGAGTGTATAAGGGTGTATATGCATATATAACGATGCTTATGCACATTGGTGGAAGAACACTGGAAGGTGAAATTGATTTAGAGTATGAGTTGAATCAACACAGGTATTCCCAAAAGAGCCTTTCTCAGTGAAATGTTGGGTTTTGACCATGTGGAATAACTAGTTTAGTTTTAGCATTTGTCACAAGCAGAGGCACCTCTAAAGACCTGGAGAAAATTGGTATGCTTTTATTCTGATTAAAATTGTGTATAGGTTTTGGTTTGTTGTTGGCATTTTTTTCAGTTGCAATTTTCTGTTATTAGGTAGTCTCAGATCTATATCCTTAGGATGTAGCCTTTCACCTCCTCCAGATGAACGTCCAGTTACTGGAAAAGACATTAAAAGCTTTGATGTGATATCTATTTATTAGATGCTAGGTAGTTTGCGAAGTAGTCACTACCACTTTTCTGTCTGCTTATCCAGAAATCTGCTATAGTAGACAGCCCCAGGTAGCAGGTAGGTGGTATGCCTGTTCCTCAGTAGCTGCTATTCACAACTTGGTCTGCCACCGTGAGGACACAAAATTCAACTTCAATTCATCGAGCCATGAAATCAGAGAATTAGAGCTTTGGTGCATGATCTTTCCGAGATCTGGATACAATAAAATTCTATGGTTTCATGAACTGGAGTCATAGTGATACAGTTAAGGCATCCCAAGAGTAACAGAGAAGACAAAGCTTTCATGGTTTTTCCTTTGCACTGTGGGCTCACCAAGCCTGATGATTGTCATGGTGCTGGTGCCCCTCCTTTCTCCCCAACAGCTGGGGGTTCTTGTTTGCTGACATCTGTCGAATGAGTTTGTGTGTGGAGCAGTGCTGTAAAGACTGTTAGGGTCTAATAAATAACCTTCTGCAAACCATTGCATTTTCAACCTGGATCAGTTCGGTGTTGGGAGGGATGCCATGCTGAAAATCGGATTAGCCTTAGTTGTGCAAGCCCAGAGGGTGATGGAGGTGGCACAAAGTGGGAGTGAGTGGGGCAGGGGCAGTTGCTTTGGCTGGCACGGTTCCTGAAGAAGACAGTGTATGAACCTGTGGCCTCCCTTAGAGCTTTATATTGCCATCATCTGAACTGCGATGTGGTAAGCAAGTGTTCCTACACCTGTTCCAAAGCGTGGTCATTTTCTAGCTTAAGCCACCACTGTGTACAGTATGTTTTTAAAACTACTTCATCATTAAACCTGGCCTCAAAATGCTGTAGGTTAGTTATCTGCATCTGGGTAAGTGCTGCTGCCAGAAGAGAAGTTCTTACTGTATCTTTGCTGTTTTGTTTCCACACTTGCACCAATTCTGAAGTCCTCGCAACTATGGTGATGAGAGGATTTGCTCTGCTTAAAACTTTGTTCTGGATGTCTGTGTCAGTAGAAGGGAAGAGGTAGAAATGAGTATCAAGAGGGAGGTGCTGGTGCATTTTTTTATGCTCAGTAACTGCATGGATATAGCATAATTGTATCCTAAGAGCACACCCTTGTTGTCTGAAAAATTACTTTCAAGATATTAATGCCAGGCTTGAAATGCAGACTTGCTTCAACACCTGAGATGAGCAGATGTCACTTTCCAAATAATGCAGTGTCTGGTGAGTCCAGCCACTATGTGTGCCTTTATTGATTCATCAACTGTTAGAGGCTGGTACAACTCTCTGTCTTTCTTTCCCATATGATACTAAGAGTGCCATAGGTAAATAACTAGTTTTTTTCTGTCTGCTGCCCCCCCTCCCCTCCCCCCCTTAGTAATTATTGGCTGTTGTCCTTTTTTGATGTATTTAGGATCAACCTCTTTCCTAGCCGTTAATGGTTTTTTTATTAGAATATTTTTAAAAATACATTTCTTATTATATGTATATATTTAATGCTACAGATAGGGGATTTATGTCTTGGAGGGTGTTCTTTCACATGTAGCTATTCTATTATAGGGTAGCTGTTCTGTAGCTTTTAGGAATACAGATAGCAATTTTCATCTAATAGCTGAGTTTCTATGTTTTGATACACTGACTTTTGAGATCTGATCTTTAACTTAGTTCTTTGAACAAGTAATCTAGTTAAAACCATGGTGGTTTTATGTTGAGTGAGTGTTATGTTGAGTGAGTCCTTGCCTTGTAGCTGTGAAGTTGTTCTGTAGTACTCACAAATACTGTGTTTTGTAGTGATAGTACTTGAGATGGACACGCACGTGTATTATACAACCAGTCAGGTTCTTACCTTCAGGAGATGGTATGCAAGTGGCAAGATGACTTTTAGGGTGGATTTTATGCAGAAAGCCTGGCTTTGTTCTGCATGCTGACATATATGCGATGTTGAAACTGTGTATACAATGACTTTTTTGTCTGTGGTGTCATGTCCGCCTCTTGGATGAGTATAGCATTTACGTCAGCATCTTTAGGCTGACAGCTACGGAGATATTTTATGCTTGTTTTTTTCAGTAATACAGGCTTCCAAAGTTGAGTCTATTTTGATATTTTCCAGTTATTTTTTTCAATTCTCATAATTCTGAGAATACATTGTTTAGATTAATAAAACTGTTCATTTATATTTTGGTTTTACCTGTGGCAAGCCTGGGAAGCCTCACTGATCTGTTATTTGTGCCTACCCAGTTCTTGGTGAAGGGGGAAGGCAGTTTTCTCATTTTGGTTGGTCTGGATATAAGCGATGCTTTCCTATGTAGCTTCACAAACTAAAGAACTTTAATGAGATGTTAGATTAAACTGTGCTAAATCAGGAACTGTGACTTTGGTTACATTAACAATTTGGCAACCTCATATGTGGAAACGGATGGTATTTGTCAGTAATGGCTGAACCTAGCTGGACGTACTTTGAGCTGGGCTGGGGGGGATGCAGTGCTTATAGCTGGTTGGAGGGGCAGGGATTATTCTGAAATGCCTATATAATTTCTTGAATGAATACCTCACAACTGCTTCTCTTTAAATATTTACTATAGATAAATCATATTGTGCACAATGGAGGATTATACAAAAGGCCTTTCAATGAAGCTTTTGAAGAAACACCAATGCTGGTTGCTGTGCTGACCTACGTAGGCTATGGTGTTCTCACACTCTTTGGATATCTGCGAGATTTCATGCGGCAGTGGAAGATTGAGAAGTGTCAAAATGCAACAGAAAGAGAAGAACAAAAGGTAACCACTGGGAAATAATAGTCAGTGGGAAATGATGTGGTCAAGTTAGATCTTGAGCATTTCTTTCGGGAGCAGTGTTGGCCAGTTTTCTGCTGTTTTCCTAGTCTGCTGGATGCCCCAAATATTATGCTAGTACTGCTGTGTCATTAAACTAAATAGCGTTTCAGTGCTGCATCTGTCATGGTTTAACCGCCATGCAGCTGCTCGCTTACTGAGGTTATATCAACATGCTGAGAGATGCCCTGGCTGCAGAAACAAGGGTTTGGGAGAGAGGGACTGCATATGCCAGCATCAGCAGCTAAAGAAATGCCTGTCAGAGGATCTGGTCTGAGTTTGCCAGCAGTAGGAGGCTTTCTGATGCTGCTCCTGTGGCTGGGTTTTGATTTGGAAGCATGGTATTAATTCTCTTAGGCCTAAGCGGTTGCAAAGAAAAACTTGTGGATGAGAACCAGAGCACAAGCTGGATGACTTTAAATTCGTCTGGAGTCAAAGCACTAGCAGGTTGGCTGGTGAGTAATCTGAGGTACTGACTCCTGGCTCACTGGTAGTAATCAAAAATAATTAATTCCTGATAAAACCTATTCACAAAAGCTTCTGTTACCAGGTGAAAAATCTTGCCTGCTTCAGCAGTTAATCTAGAATTAGAGAATCCTAATTTTGAGTAGGTATAAAATACTTCTCGAGGCTTTTACTCCCCACAGGAGTTAATTGCTGTTACGAAAGCTACTGTTTAAACTTGCAGTTTGCGGGCTATTTCCTGCTAACGCTTAGAGTGAGCCCTCTCAGCACAGTATAGAATACCAGTGAGCTTTGCTCCAAAGGTAGAGTGAATTGGCTTGCTCCTGTTGATCAGGATTCTGTTTTTCTCAACTGCTTTGGAGAGCCAGTCTGGCTTATAAAATATTAAGGGCATTTGTTTCCCAGCTTCTGGTTCTCTGTGCAGCCAGAAAAGCAGTTGGCTAGCGGAAAACAGAGTGGGTGGGAAGGACATCTCACTAATGCAAACAAATAATCAAGGGAAATAAAAAAAAAGAAGGCTTTTTTGGAGGCAGTGCTGGAGTGAAGGGCATGTCATGTTATGGTAGATCAGCTAAGATGCAGTAAACTAACCAGTGCCTAAAATTACTTTACAGTAGCTTCTTTTTGTGAGCATCGTGAGGTAGAATTAAGCTGATTCATAAGGCACTTATTTCCAAAATAGAAACATTCTCATGGGACTTTAATGCATAATAGGTATTTTGTATCGGTTTAGAAGTACAGGAGTTTAAATTTACACTATTTCCAGAACTGACTTCTGGAATCTGGAAGTAAAAATCTTAGATCCCTTTTAACAGTTACAATATCCAAATAAGGATGGCTGGCTAAATCTCAACTTGAAACTTGACGTGTTCATTAATGTCATTTGTGCTATGGTGGTTTGTCTCACTTGGGAACGTGACACCCTTGTATTTTTGTGTGTATAAACTAGAAACTGATACAGAAGAGAAGAATCAAACAGTTGCAGAAATCTACCAAGACATTAGAATAAAGGTTTAAATATTGGTCTGTACTGATTGTACTTGAGGATTATAATGGGGTAACTGAAGTGTTGGTGCAGTTACTCTGTACTGTAGTTGTTAATTTCTGTTGCACAGTTTTTTAAATACTTGTTACCATTCTGTAAGGTGCAAGACTGCTTACAGTAGCCCTTTTCTGTGGGAGCAGTCATGACTCTCTACATGAGCATACGAAAGGAGGACCTTGGGCAGTAGGTCCAATTTGGGAATACATTATTGATATTAGGCTCTTGGTAAAGATTGTCACAGGGCACATTGAAGCACAGAGTTTGTTAGCAACTGATTATCCTAGTTCTGAAAGAAATTTACCCTGAAATGTTTTTATAAATTAACTTTGCATTGCATCTTACCCTGAAAGGCATTTGCTTAACAAGTACACCTCCCAGACAGATGAATTGAAACCCTTTGAGTCTGTGTGTTGGTCATGGCTTGCAGGGAAGAGATGCATGTATTTGGTTTGTTTTGTACGTATGTCTGTGGATGGAGCTAGTAAGAAGTGCCAGTAATGTTGTGTAAGAATGAAAAATGGGAAATCCTGTTTAAAAAAAGTTTTGGTGTTGAAGGAATCTCAGCCTGCTGCACTTCCCCAGATCACATTCTAGTGCTTACATTGGAATAGCTGTTTCCTATATAGGACAAAGAGAAAAGTGATGATGTGAGGTCTAGAACATACAGTACTTACCCTCACACTTTGCTGCTTTAAGCTTTGTTTGCCTGCGAATGAATTGATGAGAGCACATTGTAGTGAGTCTGGTGTGGGAGCTAGGTTGTATTTTGGTGCTGCAGGGGGCTGGTGGGTGCTTAATGACTTGTTTTCAATCAGTTTCTCATGATTTTCAAATATTTGAAAAAATCTCAAGCTGCTGGCTGACAGCCCACTCATCTTTTGGTGAGTGAGTGCAGATACTACTAGTGCACAGGAGAAAGTTTGAAAGTGATGCCTTTTTTTTTTTTTTTCTTTCTTTTTTTAATTAATGCACACAAATTGGAGGAGCCTTGTGGTTGCTCTGGCAGATTTGTGACCTCTGCGTGAACAGTAACATTTTTATTATTTAAATTCTAAAGAGCCAACTAAATGATTATGATTTTCTTGTATCAAGCAAAAGGGTTAGCTTTAGTAGTTCATAATTGCTTAGGTGAAAAGCTCAAAACAAAGGTGGTAGGAGTAGCTGTGTAGCTGAACAGTATGTGACAACCTGCTTTGTCAGCAAAACAGAATTAGTCAGTGCAAGGAAGTATTTCATAAAGGGCTGAATGAACTTGTCCTGAAAGTCATTGAACTGAAGTATGTGGATTTTCTGTGGTGAGTTTCTGAAGGTGATCACAGTTAAAAGCATAATGTAAAGTTAGATCCAAAATGTAGTCTAAAAAACCCCAAACAAACGAAAGAAACCCCAAAAAGTCACCTTCAGTTTTTGTGTGATTTAGAAGGCAATTTATTTTAGTATAGCAAATCCTTCCTTGAATTGATACTTAATATTGTAATCTTAGTCAGTGCATCAGAACTAGAAACCGCAAGTGACTGATTTAAAGGCTTTCCAATAGGTCTATATTGGGACAGTGTCTGACTGAGTAAATTCCTTGGAATTAATTAGAGCCTTGCATTAAAATTAATGAGTCCAGGAAAACCTAATATTGACTCACTGTTGGAACACAAAAGGGTGAAGAGGGACAGACTTTGCTAGTACTGATTTCCAGGAAATAGTCTGATGGCTTTTGGCGTTGTTTAAAAATATATCTAGCTGGGCTTTTCCTGGAAACGACTGTTTTGTATCTAACACGTCCTCTCTGAAGCGTTATCAGCCTTATTTAGGCATGGGTAAGTGGCAAAATTAACATGACCGTTCATAGTTACGCTAGAATCAATTTATGCATACCCAATTTAATGTAATGTCTGGTCATATAATGTAGTTAAATCTGCAGAATGCTTGTAGCAGGATGAAAATCACTTTAACCCTTCTAAAAGTCTGATTTGACTGTTGATCAACTTGTATGCTTTGTATAGGGCAGCAACTGGGCAAATGAGGCCAGCAGCTCTCTAATATACCTATTCACGCTCAGTAGCTTGCTCAGTTAAAACATGTTTCTAGCACCTGGGGTTTTCAAACACTTGTTCACAGGAATCCCATCTGTAGGAGTATCTCAGTGTCAGTAAACTGGAGCCCTTTGCTCAATGTTGTCTTAGCACGTGTATAGGTCATCAGAGGCCTCCTGATGGTATAAAGGCTACCTGCAGTCATTGCTCCACTTTTTCATGACTCCTGTAGCAGTGAGATGAAACTAGTCTTTCTGCTTCCTTTTAGAAGCCTGAAATTTGTTGCTATTGTCTACTTGATTTCCATTCAGAGTCAGTTTTGTATTCTCAGGGAACACATTATGTGAATTGCAGATAAGCCCAGCTGGTGCTCATGGTGCCATTTGTTAGCTTAGGTGCAATGCTGTGAAAACTTGGCTCTAAAAGCAGCATAATAACTACACTTGCATGTCACTGTGCCCCAAGCTAATGGTTACAAAGCTCTCATTATGACCTGCACTTGTAGTACTAATTTATAGTATGATGAAATCTTGGATTCCCACGTCGCTTATGCTGAGGTGCTGCACCCCAAGGGAGAATTTTATTCTTCACTTGTTTCACCCTTTCTTGAAATTGCTATGCCTTTCAGGCCTCTGGGAGACCACTATGGTTTCTTCATCGGGCATCACCTTACTAACAGGATATACGTTCTAGGCTTAAATCAGCAGGGATGGAGCTGTTTAGGATTTCTTAGCCTAGTTCATAGGAATTCGAATAAAAGAACACGCTGCTTTTGCTCCCTTGTTTGGAAACAGCATAACCTTCACAGTTGTTTGGCTGGGCTTACTCTGAAGATTGCTCAAAGAATCCACTCACTCCTAGACTATTTTTTCCTCCAAATGTATGTGTTCTGTCTCAGGCTGATACTCTTATGGTCTGTTATGGCTAGAACTCTGATCTGAAATAGGATGACAACTTGATGGAAAAATAACAATAACCTCTGAAGTCCATTTAAAGGTGACAGTGATTGTTTCCAGTGGTAGGACACTGTTGCAGCAGAGCACTGAGACTGCATGTGCTAAAAATTTGATTTAGTATGGATTGATAGATTTCATCCCCCCTTCCTCCCAAAAATTTTTTTTTCTTGATTCAAGGACTGAAAGAGTTTGATTTCCATGAAGAATTCAAGTGCTCTTTTTTGTGTGCTGTCTTCTACTCTCCATCTGAAATGCCACACTGTAGAAAGGTGGAGGGGAACAAACAAATATAAAAACCAACTCCTAAAGCAGCAGGCAGACCATCTGATCCTGCACGCCAGCCAAAAGAGGGCCTTCAAGCTGCTAAAGTCTGTACTAATTTATAAAGCCACGATATCGCTACCATTTCTGGTTTTGGTGTTCTGAGATATCTGGGTCATGAGGACCTCTTGGTAGGGTTAGGATTACCGAGGAAATAGACAGTCCAATTTTGATGTATGCCAAAATAACACTTCCTGCCTGTCCTGTTCCCAGGGACTTTCTCATAAGAGCTAGCTGAAGGTGGTTTACTGGGGGACAGGACAGACCACAAAGGGGCTGGCATTAAGCTGATGCCTCACTTAGGGCCCTTTGCTATAACCGTACAGCTTGGTACCCCCAAAAAACTAAGGCTAGTGTCCCGTATTAGACCTTAATTCCCTCACCCATCATTTGTTCCTTGAATTCTTGTTGCCTTTTAAGACTCCTTTTTTCCATATAATAATCCATTAGGTTCAGAGAACTTCTTTACTTCACAGTTAAATCACTTTAAACTTAGTGATTTAAAACAAACACTTTTTATCTTTAAAAGATAAACAGCCAAACTGTTGGCTTGTAAGACCATACTTGCACTGTATACTTTGGTGGTGTCAGCCTGTTGTGGGTGCTTGTCTTTATCTCACCAGTTGAGCTTGTTACTCTTCCTGCTTTGCCAGCTTGGGTTTCAAAAGAAAACATGGTCTATCTGATCAGTAACCTGAGGTAAGAGCGGACCGTATCAGCCCAGGCATACCTGCTTCAGTTGGTGTAATGACTCATTTCCAGCCTCTGCTCCTAGCCAAGAACTTTGGCTAGAATCTCAGTTGTTTCCTGGGTCACATAGTATGCTTGAATAACTACTACAAAGCTGAATTCTCATGCAAAGATGGTTAAGAGGAGTTGAAAATGCTTGAAAGGATCTTGGTAGATTATAATTAGACGTAAGTACGAGTCCCTCAAATATTAATCTTCTAATGTGCCACGGTTTCTTTTTGATTTTTCTCTTTCCCCATACCTCTACAAACAATGTAACAGAGGGTTTCAGGCACTTGTAAATAATTATTTTGGATTTGTGTCGTGAATTGAGGTCTTAGTATATTGCTACAAGTACTCTCCCGCATATCACCACTTTGTAATAGACTGCAGTAGCTCTGTAACTTCAGGTATGAATGGAGTCCCTGAATGCATTTGTCAATACCAAGATGTTTTTCTCCTTTGTGAAAGTGACCGGTTTGTTAGTGTTTCAGTCTTGAAAACCAACATTCTGCCTAGAACAATGTGAGACGCTGAAGTCAAGGAAGGCTAGAGCTGTGCAGCTACTTCAGAAAATGAATGATTTTCTAGGGGATTACAGCTTTGATTTAGCTGACCTACAACCTCTTTTGACAAAATGCTTTTAAAAAAGACCTGACACGTGAAATAATGCAAAACTATACTTAAGGAGAGGAAGGTGGAAGAAATAATTGCCCTTCCGTGCATCTTAGCTTATAGAAATCTGGTTTCCGCTGCCTTCGCTGAGAAAGGACACACTTGTGATTCCCTGGCTATTCATTGTTTATTCCCCAGTGATCACTGGCTAAGTTTGATGGTTTTTTTTGTAGTTGAAATGATGAAAATTAGTGGTTTTGTGCCTCTTTGGCATGTCATTATGCACAGGCAGATCAGAAGCGGGGGTTAGGTGCAACTACATCTGCTTAGAAATCAGCACTTTCAGGCTCTGTCTTTCCTGTGCAGGTGCTGGTAGGGGGATGCAAAGGGGTGGACCTAGATGGTTTTTTTACTCCAAACTGAAAGGACAAAGTTGTTAAATCATTAAAATAGGAAGGTCTTGCTGCAGTCGAGCATTGTTAAGTAAAAGCTGGTCAGTGCCCATTTGTTTGAGTTGTTAAGCTGACATAAATGCTCCTGGTTTTGTTTCAGTGGTACAAATGTCAGGCACTATAATATTTGTTTGGACAGATATTCTGTGTTGCTTATCCTGTCACCAAAAATAAAATGCCCCTCGCCAAATTTACATTGATTTCTCTTAAGAAAAACAGGAAGAAGTACTATGCTGGCTCTTACTTACCTTTATCATAAATTCTACTTTTTCCTTTTGTAGATTATTAAAAAGGCTTCCCCCCCCCCCCCCCAACAGTAGCAAATGAATTATGCATTCTTATCACTACTGAATGTCAAACTTCCTTTTAGTTGAATAGTAATAAGGAAATCTCGTGACTTTGGAGCATTTTAAATAGGCCAGAAAAAATGTTCTTGGGTGCTCAGATGTCCTTGCTATCACAGTTAGTTTGACATTCTTGTGTGTTATCCATTCAAGACAGTCACTTACTTTTCCTGAAAAACGTTGGAAGGGAAGCTAGAATTCAGGAAATGCTCATGCAAAGAAATCCTGTGGGACTTAAGTGCTGATAAGCTGTGCAGAAGAGAGGTGCCATAATGTATCTTATTAGCTTGGATGCAGAACAAACAATTGTAGAAAGTTCTAACAGTAATCTCTATAATAATGCTAGTGCTGCTGTATCCAATTTGTTTTTTATGTACAGAATAAAATACAGCAGGATACTTCAGTTTTCAAATTCTTTCTGCATACAGTAAAGCAATGCATACTGTTTGGTACCAAAATGCAATTGCATATTCCTTTGCTTTGTTTTAATGCTGAAGGTTGAATCCAAATCTCTTGCAAAGATGTGCCCATGCATTTCACCGGGTGGGATTATTTTATGTTTTGAGAGAGGTACTCTCCTCAGCTACCCAGCAAGAGCTGGAAAGAGAGCCAAGGTATTTCAAGTCCCATTTGAGTTCAGAGAACAAAACCTTGATGTGTCATTAGGAGCTCCCAATTCAGTTTCTGTGATGCTTTCAGCACTCACTCTCCCGTATGTTAGAATTTGAGGATTTCTAACTTGAAGCATGACCTAATGCCATGATTGTTTTTTCTGGTTGTGGTTGATGGCTTTGAGATTCTATGAGCTACTTAAGTTATATAAAAATAAGGACCAATTGTTGAGGAAGTCTTGGGCATGGTATGTTTGCAGGTTGAAGAAGTTTGAAATCACATCTAGCTGGATGAATTTGGTACTAGTAGATTAATCTCTTCAATTTTGCTGCTGTCCCACCTTCAAATAATTTTGCACTGGCATGGATTTCCAGAGTTAAAATCAATTTGAGTGAAATTGATTTCAGGGCTTGTGATGAACTGTTTAACTTTTTCTTGATTTTTTTTTTACTTTACACAGTTGTATTTTAAGCCATGCATAGGCTCTTGGTTGAACTTTTACATTTGCATCACTGCAATAT
>JAVJGJ010000060.1:65551089-65586172 GCA_035590215.1 Microhierax caerulescens | reverse complement strand
TATACCATTGTTCTCTCTAACTGTACTAAACTTGTCCTTACTTCATTGAGAGATATGTTGGAGGTGGAGACTTGCTGCTGATTTCTTCATCTTTGTCTTTTTCTGAACATTAGCTGTCTTTTAACAGTCTATTAACTGACCTACTTTGCTGGCTAATTTCTAGTTCACAAGTTCCTCTTGGTGCTACAGCTGCCCTAGTCTATCACTCCTCTTTTCATGGTTGTGCTTTTTTTCATGCCCTAGTGTTTTTATCTGTCTCTTGCACAGCAGTTTAGCTTTTATGGGTTTATTACTCTCATCTCCATTCCTTTCCTCAGCGTTTTTTTTCAGGACTAATTTTGCGTGTATTTATTTTCTCACGTTAGCCAAGTCTCCCAGGATCATGTCAAGTGTTCGCAGCCAAAGTTAGTAAGGTTTCAGAATACATTGGTACTAACAACTTCATCTGTCTAGTTTCTGATATGCTGAGCACTGTCCTCTTTCTTACACTGGTGGTTCGTTCTTCTTTCTCTTCTGTTACTCATTTAGTAGCTTCCTGTTCCACATCTCCAGTCCCTTCAATTTCAAACAAAGTAATAAAAAAGTACATTTGCTCCCCTTGTCCTGCACTTTGGTCTACTTTCTACTAATCTTTTGTTGATTATCCTTGAGCTTGCTTGTTCTTTTTTTGAGTTATTTCTATCCACAAGGACACGCTTACTACCTAAATTGCTTTCTCTTTTCCTCACAAAGAGATACCTTCCTTTTTTTCATTTTTTTTTTCCCTTCCTTGTTTGCTGTTTATGCCTGGTGCTCTAACTCGTGCTTCTAGCTTAGGATGATGAAATTCTTCCTCGGAATTCATAGTGTCACTCATTCCCTTTAATCTCATCTGTGGGCCCACAGCTAGATGAAGCCCGTGCTTATTGACTTATGTATGGTCTGTCCTCCACACTGGAGCAGTTTGTGCATTTCTGGAGTATTGCTGTCTTTAGTCATGTCAAAGCTCAAGCTAGTAGCTGTTTTGGTACCATTTAACAGTAATTTCTGGTGCAGATATGCAAAGCCTGGAGAAGCTGCTCAAAGATGCTATTGTGCATGGGCAACCTCGTACACGGAGGCCCTGGAAAAAAATTCTTATCTTGGTGGAAGGAATATACAGGTACAAACTATTCTTTGTATTCCTAAGACTCTCCACATGAGATCTAGCTGCTTAGTATTTGGGTTCTTTTGCCAAATCAACTATGAATATTTCACTTCATAGTTCTTTCATTAATCTCATCTGCAAATTAAATTGAGCTATGTGTGTCTCACATCCTAGACTTTCTGTTGCTAGTACTGTAGCTGCACCTGGTGTTATCTCAATGCTTCCCACATCCTGATTAGACTATAGAAATTAATTAATCTAAACTGATTATTTACATCATGGCTGAGGTCTTAAATTGCTTGTCCATTCCATTCTTTCTGTGCTCACTAGATGTTGCTAGTGTGAATGGAATTGCGCAAATTGAATGTTTTTGCTGAGAGTGATTAGGAGCATGATTAGCTTAGCAGTGTTAGGCATTTAAATCGTAGTGACTTTCAGCACAAAAAGGGGCATTTTGGAGTGCTACTAATGAGAGCCTAGTCAGTACTTAAACTTGAAAGCAAAAGGTAAGTAGATGACAAACCAGAATACTGACATTAGGGTGGAAGTAGAAGTGGAATAAATAATTTATATAATTGTCACTGAACACATTCCTTTGCTTTAACTTACTGTTGCTGCCACTATCTAGTCTGTATGTCAGCATCCCAGAGATGTTAAACAGGTAGAAAGTAGAGATCTGGGCCCCAGGTGCAAGGAGGAGTTATTATTCATTCCTCTGCAGAACATGATGTGTCTAGCAAGTTTTATGTGCTCATAATTACTGAAAGAAGGAAGAAGAAAAAGCTTAGTGGCTTTAGGCTCCATAATGAGGCTGCAATCATTAAATCAACTGATTTTCTGTTTCTCAACAGTATGGAGGGATCCATAGTCCGTTTGCCTGAAGTGATTGCCCTTAAGAAGAAATACAAGTCCTATCTATACCTTGATGAGGCTCATAGTATAGGTGCCTTGGGTCCCAGTGGCCGGGGCGTGGTGGAGTACTTTGGACTCAGTCCTGAAGATGTGGATGTTATGATGGGAACATTCACCAAAAGCTTTGGTGCTGCTGGAGGATACATTGGGGGCAAGAAGGTAAAATACTAGGAGCCGTGTGGCTGTTTTAAGGCTGGGGTGGTAGAGTCCTTCACTAAGCATTTAAAATTTGATCTATTTTTCAAGTACCCTGACTGTCCTTTGTTTCATAATTTTATATACTGTCCACTGCAGTGAAAGTCTGTGCAATGCAGCAGAGTCTAGTCTAGTAACATACCTCATAACTGTATACTTCTCACGTTGTCAGCGCTGATCTCAGTTTGCAGAATGTACAGCAGTGTAGTATCTTTTTAGAAACTGCTAGGAGCCAGGAAACAGGGATTTATTAATGTTACTTTTAATGAGACTTGCAGGAAAAACACCAAAAGCTGAAGTTTTTCCATCCTGTTTCGAGGAGAATTCCCTTTGTGGGTTAGTCTGGTAGAATCTACTCCCTCTGGACTCAAACAGTTTGCTTTCTAAAAACGCAATTCCTTTTTTGGGTGGCTTTTTGGCTACTGACTCTCTTTTATTGAAAAGTATTGCTAGGAAGCGTTGCCCTTGCTGAACTCCTGTTGGGAGGGACAGTGTAGACAACAGTGTGTGTCCCCTTTCTCATATCTTCAAATGTATCTCACAGATCAGGCTTCTAAGCTTTAATTGAGAGCAAAATTCTATGATTTTCCTATCAGGACAGTAATTTTTTAGGTACTGATAGTGACAGTTCAGCCCATCTAAACAGAGATGGAACTTGCAGATGTTCCTCTTTGGGAGTTTACTACGGCTGGATTAAAATTACTGAACTTGGAGATGTTCCTCTTTGGGAGTTTACTACGGTTGGATTAAAATTACTGATGTCTTCCCCAGAAGAAAGCACCATATTAATCTTTTTTGAGTGATAGTGAGCTAGTGGGATTAATTCCCTTGGTGTAAGGTGAAGCAGCTGAGAGTCTTTCACAGCTGTCATTTAGCTACTGTTTGAGGGATTGCTTCAGAGGTAAGAGGCCTTAAATCTTCTTACCTAGTTTATTTCAAAGTCGCTTTACAACTTCTTTTCATTTAACAGACTCCAGGCACACAGCAACATGAAATTGAACACTTCCACATATTTCTATAATACATTCTCAGCTTGTGTGACCTACAGGGCCATCATTATTAATTCTACGGTAGCAGAAGACGGACTGTGTGCTGGCACTCTTACTGGTGTTGTTAATACTTTGCTGGAGTGGTCTGGGTATTTTAGAGTGGTTTTGTTACAGTTAACAACAAGCAGACTAGGTCTGTGGTGTGTTGGTCCTTTATTCCTACATGACCTGGTTTTGCCCTTTAACAACTGTAGCAGGTGTGTTTAACTGGGAAATGCAGGAGGGGTAGGCTGAGGTGTTTGCACTCTTAAATTACATTTACCACTGTATTTATGTTGTGCTGATAAATGGGAGAAAATATTTTGTGACCTATTCCCCTGTTTGACTTTTGTGGGGAAGCAATTATACCGAACATGGTACGTAAGCACCTACAGATCCTGCTCCGCTCTATTTCATTTGTTTTATACTCCCACTCTTATAATAAACACTTTTGAAACATAGCCTGTGCACAACCTAAGTAATGCAAACACTTTTTTGCAATCCAGTACTGGTGGTGTTAGCTAAACAAGACTGTCACAGGCATTTGTTTCTGATCAACACGTGTTCTTGCCCTGTGATGTAATTATGGGTTGTCATGTCTCTGCTGTTCGCTTTTCAACTGTTGATTGCTTGTGTCATAAATTCAATTGCTGAGATACCTGTTCTCTTCCAGCACATTCTGAAAGAGGTTTCTTGTAGTGGCCTGTTTTACTGTGTGATTAAGACATGACAGTAAAGCATTTCTGTTCAGTGCTGGGGAAGCAATGTATGATGCGTCTTGTGTTTTGCTAGGAACTGATTGATTACCTCAGGACGTACTCTCACAGTGCTGCGTATGCAACATCAATGTCACCTCCTGTCGTGGAGCAAATCATCACCTCCGTGAAGTGCATTATGGGTGAAGATGGTACGACTGTCGGTGAGTCTTTCTAATGATAAGCATATGGAAGGGGGAAGCCAAACAGAGACTCGTTATCACTTTGGCAGATAACTCATTCAGTGCACACATTCATAATTATCTGTTAGTACATGTAGACTTGAAATTTCTGTATCAGTCAACCAATTTACTATCCTACTTAGCAGATCAGCCTGGTAACAGCACAAGGAGTTTCCAGCTAGAGGTAAGTCATCTTAGCCTTATCTAAGACACAATATTGTCTTGTATTCATTTTTGTTCCATGTAGCTTTTCTACCCTTCTTCTTTCTCTTCGCTATTGACTGCCCTTTATTTGCCCTGATTTTTAGATTGCTTTCCAGAGTATTTTGCTGTCTTTTACAGTCAAGACCAGCAGTCTTGTTTGCTGGTTACTGCAGGGGCAATGCTTTTGATTTTCATCTGTAGTATAATATGATGATTGCACCTCAGTTAAAGTAAATCCAGGAATGTTTCTGAAATTTCTTTTTGCTTGGGAACCTAGAGGCACTTTTCAAGATCTGTAGACTTAATGCACCAGGAGAAGAACTTCAGTGTATTTGTCTTTATTATCTTAGTTTTCCTTTTTCATTATAAAAGTTAGAAAGGGGAAGTCTGTACTAGTCTCGATGCATTCAAAGTCGAAACCAGAAATTCTCATGTCTTATTTGCCTAGTGGGTAGCAGCTTCCTTCAGTTATAGCGTAAAGTAAATAGCTTGCACATGTGATATGCAAGATGCCTTGGAACTGAAATGGTACAGCACCTTCTGTGTAGGATACGTTTCCTTCTTCAAAGGTCATTTAAAAGTTGTGAGCAGCTCACACAGGATGACAGTGTAGTCTGAGGATCTGTCAGTGCTGTTCAGAGAATCTTAGAATTCCAACTGCAGAATATATTCAGTTATGGGAGTTTCAGGCATCTGGCCACGAGGTGGTGGTGTATACTGAAGAACTGTACTTGCCTTTGAACATGGGTCATCTGACAGATAACCCCTACAATGAGAAGGCTTGCTGGAAAGATTAGTTAAGAATTTTTCTTTTATAACAGATTTCATTCGCTTTGCTTACATTGTCTGAGAACAGAGTTAAGTGCCAGCAGTTGGTACTTATTATAAATTATATATATATATAAATTATATATAAATATATATCATATATAAATTGGTGGTTGCACAACAGAGGAGTCGTTACTGAAGCAAGTACAGCCAGACTGTACCTGTGCTAGCACTGAGTGCTTCCCAGTGGTTCATGTGAGATACCTGTACCATCCAAGAGTTGTCCCCAGTGCTGCTCTCAAGATCAGATGTTAACCAAGCTGCAAACTACTTGAAAAGTTGTGCAGAAGGGCTGGTCTTGTTGTCATCTTAGAAGTGACTGAGCTCTTTCTAGCTGATGATTTGCCAACAGTCTGTGGTTTGCTCGGCGTTGCTTGTTTTGGGTTTCTTCCAGCATCTGTTTCCCTTAATGAAGCAGGAAGCAAGGAACGTGTAACTGATTTCTGTTTGCAGTATTCAAACTCAGGAATTTTTGCCCTTTTCTGAGGCTACGGTGTGATGTTTATTCAAGCCAGGAGAATGGAAGTAACTTCCACTCCAGGCTGTTCTCCTGCCATTATGCCAGCAAGATCCATCAGGCCTGAAAGGTGAACCAGATCAGGAAACAATTTGGCAAAAAAATAAACACAAAAACTCAAAAGGCCTTTTTTTGTTGTCGTGTTGCTTAAAATGCGCGTCAGGCTACATCCTGCTAATTTGGAACTCAAGAGTAGTACCAGAATTGGAAGCCATTCTTTCTATTGAGAAAATAATTGGTTTTGGTGTTTGAAAGCTGTGTCATTTCAAAGAAGCCTCTGCATGTCTGATTTCTATATAAGCTGTAGCACTTTTCGGAAGTGCTGGATGCAACAGCTGGATAGCCGAAGTCCTGTCTGCTCATACTCAAAGGATTTCTCAGCTGCAGGTCTCTTGAAAGTGTTACTGGCTTTCTAAGCATGTAAGTCAGCCTTAAGCACCTCACAGGATGATCCCTGCGTGAAAGTGTTTCTCTCTTCATGTTCTGCACAGTGCTGCTTCCCAGTCATGGATTTTTTTAGATGCCTTAAGGCTCTAGAAATAATATTACTTTGTAGGCGTTTTCTGTGGATGAAGTTGGCAAAAGCTCAGTTGGGTGAATTGAGCAGCTGCTTAGTGATAGCGTGACAAAGTTTTTTTTTCTTTGTTTAAGGGCTTTGGCTGAAAAACTTCTGTTTGGATTCTGTGGAATTATGGGTGGGGCTCTGGAGGGCCACTGCCTGCAGTTGGTTTGACCATGAGTAAATGTGGAGTAGAGTGGTGCTGGTAAGAGTTGTTGGCTGTGGAAGACAAGTAGAGGAACAGTGTTAAACAGAGCCACTGGTAAGCACCTCTGAATCAACTGTGTATTACAGAAATTTCACTGCTTTTAAATTAGTTAAGGTGAGCTAATGGATGAAGGAAAACTGAGATAAGGCAGTGGTTTTACAAGGGCGCTGGAGCTGGAATCAGAACAGTAGATGGCTAGCTCCCAACCCTGACTTTTGGGCCACAGCTAAATCCTTTAACGGCCTCAAGAATGGTTTTTTGAAAAGAACCTTTGCAGCTTCTTTGTCTGCCTGCTTCTGTTTACCACACACTGTTTTGTAAAAGCTGCTGTCCTCCATGGCATCAAACCTTTGTGGAAATGAGATGGTCTGTAGCTGAGGAGGCAGCAGTAGTAAGCAATTAGTTTTTGAGGATGAACGTTTTTTTGTGTATTATTTTGCAAGAATAAGTTAATTCTCTCCTCTTACGCTTCAGGTTATTTCTAAATCTAATGAAAAATCTGGAGGCTCTAAACTTACAATATAAGGCGTTGTAGTTAGTAAAATTTAACATAACTAAAAAAAGCAAATATCTCCTTTCAGATCTTTCCAGCAAGCTGCCAGTGACTAAGTAGCATATTAGTAAGAGGCAGCACAGACAAAATGCAGATGCTATGAAAAGCTGAATGGCTGCTTACAAAGAACATAAGATGGATGGTGTGCAAGTGTGCTGCCTGAATTGGGACAGTAGTTTCTTGTGTTGATTTCTGTTCAAACTATTCTGTTCTCTGTACTGTTTATGCATGTAAGTGACTAGCAAGCCTCAATCTTTCTGAAGACAGTTATGGGAATATAATTATAGATAAATACAAGTATATTACTTGCTTCTTCATCTAGACTATAAAAAACACTCCACAGCCAGCCAAAGCAATGGCAGAGCTATGTTAATGGATTCTTGGTAATGATGCTTCTGAAACTCCTCTACATTGTTATCAATGTCCATCTGTCCTGTTTTACTTTGCATTACCTGTGTTGCATATAATTGGCTAGAAGACCATCATGTGGTCTTAAACAAAACATACTTGTTTTGTGATCACTTTGAGAAGTTCTGCAAAGGAACAGTTGTCCTCAAGTGGTGAACATCTCGAGCTTATCGAATGTCTTCAGAGAACTCCAGTGACAATATACGTGGGTATCACACATATTGCATTTGGCTTTGTATAGTGGAGTGAGGTGAGTAGGAGAGATGGAGAAAGCGTCTTTCTGCAAAAGCAAATTTTTTGGAGCTGGCTTTCTAATTCAGAGTCACTATGGTTGAAATTGTTAATGAGCAAGTGTTGCAGATGCTTGTCAGCAATTCAGTGGTTGCTGTTCTTTCTGTTCAGCCCCAAAGATGAATGAACTTCAGATAGTTTTGTAGATAAAGGGGCTTTTTTAAACAATAATAATAGACAGACATAATACATAGACTTTTTGGGGTCATAGTATACACAAAGATGACAGATGGATTCCTGGAATGGAGTTCTGGAAATGTAGTGTAGAACCACTTGATTCTTGCTGTTCATGTGCTGTCTGTGTTATTTAAATTGACTGTAGGGAAAATGAGACAGCTTGGTGCTTGTCCTGGCAAATGAGATATGGTTGGAATTTATGATACTAAGTACTTGGTGAATTTTTCAGTGTCAGTGGTTCTGTTTGAGTTGAAAGCTGGAGGGGTTTGACATTACAGTCTCACTAGGACTGGTAATCCAGTGGGCTCCCTTCTGCCATTTACATAAGAGCCAGTGGTACGTCCTGTGCAACTCTGTTAGCACTGCTGTGTTCAGGACCCAGCCTGTTTGGTGCCCTGATAACATCACAGGGGGAAAGTTGAAGAAAATCATAAAGTAATGCAACTGAGATGTTGGCAGATCAAAACATGCAAGGTGAAACAAGTCTAGGGACTGGTTAACCTTCTTCAGAGGTGAAACTTAGTTTGCTTTCCTGTATATTAAAAATTGAAGGTGAGCCTTAAATCCAGGAGTGTTTTAAGTTTGAACTAAGTTTCAGTGTTAATGGCTTGTAAAAGAGGTGAACTACTTCCTTCCATGGACATTAACTCAACAGTAGTAATTATACCTGTTGATGTTTATGACAAGTTTACCATCTTCCATCTCAGTTTCAGGAGGCAAATATCCCACGCCAAATCACAGCACCATACATAGCATGTATAGAATAAGTTGTGGACAGACCTTGCTCCAGGTGGCACTTAAATTCTGAATGAACGTTGTCTTGAGCACTGTGCAGAAACCAAGGTTTATTATCCTACATAGCTGTCATGTCACAAGCAATGGAGGCAGCAGTTGCATGGGCCATCCCAGCTGCTAAACTATTAGAAATTAATAACTAACCTTAGAAGGCTATCAGTTGTACATAGTTTGATTGGTATTTGTCTCATCGGAGCATTTCAGTTGTGAAGAGCTAGTAGTTGATTACATCTAGTCAGAAGAAACCTTAAAAAAAAAAATATGGATTTCTAGTCTTGCCATTGCCATGTGAAACTTGAGTGAGTTACATCAGAAAAGGTAGTTAATTATAGCCAAAAAGAATAAGAATGTACAGCTGTGTTGGCAGAGAACTGAGCCTGATTGAGCCGTTGAGGACACGGGACCATTGCTATATTTTTGATATGCACAGGGAGAAGCATGCTGGCAAGAAAGCTGAACCTGATCTGCTTAAATTCTAGGGCACAAAAGATTGCAGTTAGTATTTTAACCTCCATGTGGTTAATCAGGCCCTCAAGTGAAGATGCGACCTCAGTAGTTCAACCAGCTGCCTAATCAGTAGGTTTCTTCAAGTTGGACATTTTGTATAATTCCCCTTGACTTTCCAAAGACAAGCCAGAACTATATGCAAGTATAAAGTGCGAGCGGTAATGAAGGAATAGCCCATGTTACATCACTTGGAGTTTAATTTTAGGTAGCTTATAGTGTCTTTATAAATGAAGTTTGTACCTTGCCATTGTTAGCAATAGATCCACAAATGGAAGCAGTGGCTGTTGTTGTACTCCAAAGGGGAAATAAATACTCTTTATGCAGGCTGAGGGTGAAAACTTTCAATTAGCATTAAAATCGGTTCATTTGAATTTCCTCCAATAATGCACTTGTTAATGAGGTGTTAAATTATCACCTTGGGAACCCAGGGACCAGTCAAAACTAATTTGAGCAAAGTGAAAACTTTTTAGTTGCTGCCCTTGAGAATCTCAAGCTGAGCTGGGAAACTGTTGGAAAAACAAATACTCTGGGGGTCATAAAGAGAGTTTCCTGCTTCTCTCCAGGGGACTAACAGTTTTAAACATCACTCTCTGTATTTGTGCTTCCAGCTGGGGAATCTTTTAAATTCAGCTTGTTGCTGCACCTCTACCTCCCTCCCACAGAGCATGGCAAGCCTCCAGAAAAACTGCTTTAACCTGGGCTGGGCAGGAGAAATCTTTCAGCCTTTGGTGCTTTGAAGAGTGTTTACAGACATTAGCAGAGCTGTACCATTTGTGTTGTGCATTGGAATGTGAGAATTCTTCAGTGCCTCTTCTTTTGGACTTTAATCAACATTGTGGTGTTTGTACAAGAGCTTATAAACCTTTATAACTGTACACCTGCTTTGTTCTTATAACGTTCTGGTTTTTGCTATTTCTGTTGAGGTGTGAGCTGTCATCCTATATGGTCATAGCCTAAACATCAATCTGTTACAGCAGAAATACAACTAGGAATGTGGCTTTGTTGAAGTAATTTCATTTTTCTTTGTTTCTTACACAACATTTAGTGTAAAATGTGTGGCTTGCTTTTTACTCTGTATAGCACTTGAGGTGCCACATTTCTACAGAATGCTGGTGTCCTGCTCATACAGGGAAAGAAGAAAATACTGGGGAGCAGCTCACTAATATATACCATTAGCAATCCTGTGACTAAAAGGCTTTAAGTCAATGTGAATGTTAAGGTAAAGCATTTGAATTGAAGTAATCACAAATGAGGTGATGTGCACTCTGACTTTGGGCTAGTGTGAAATAAGAGTTCACGGTTCCTGGTATGACATGATTTAGTAGAGCAGAGTTTTTTGAAAATACCCAAATGACCCGCATAAGCACCGCTTCCTATCATCAGCCCTGGCAACTGTAGCAATTTTCTACATAGAAACATTAATACGTATTACTATAGTGTCTGCAGCGTACAGACACATGGCAAACTTTCATTCTGTGAAGTGCATATAATGTAAATGTTTCTAGCTTCTTCAGAAACAAGCAACAGTCTGTAACTGAAGCCCTTTTTCTGGACTATGTGCAGGTGTATTAGGCTATGTGGGACTCGCAGACCAGTTGAACCTGCTGTCCTTGGGTACTTCAGCAGGTTCTGATATGAAATGTGGCTGGCACCAGGTCAACTCATGCCATTTCACATCAAACACAGACAATCTTGACAGTCATCTACAATGTATGCTTTAGTCCTACTGGTGTGCAGATGTTTGCTAATATATCAGAATTATTAAACTTCCTTAGAGAGCACAGATTTAATCTTTGAAGGAAGAAGCTGTCTGAAAAACCTGCATGACAGTTAATGTGTTTTGAAAGCATATGGCCAGTGGAGGGACTGGAGACAACTTCAGATGAGACTGTGGAGGTTCCGTTGCAGTCTAGCTTCAACATTGGGTTTAGCTCATGACAAATTAGGTTGTCAAAAACAGGATAAATCAACCTGCAAAGTTTCTTGCTGCCATGGGTAAGCTTCTGTTAATGCTCAGGTTATTGCCTAATCGTTGTGTAGTGGAAAAGCTGTGGTTACAGGGCTGTCTGCCTGGGGCGAGATGTATTACAGAGTGTGCATGCTTCTGAAGTTCATGTTGGCTGGCAGCTCCTAAGATTTCTGAACTGTTTGTGTATGGACACTGGGATTTCAGGGGGGGGAAAAAAAGGAGGGGGGGGGGCTGGAGCCAGTAAAATACTTCTGAAGCTTCTTAAGACTTTCAAGTTTCCCTTCTGACTGGCCGGCTTAATACTGTATTGCATAAGTGTGTTGCTGAACACATTTGCCCTGCAACTAGCATCTCTAGAACAAAATACTCTGTGCAAACAGATTTGTTATTCATACAGAGCAACTGTATATACCAAGAGCTGGAAGCAGAATGTTTAGTACTTCCAGTCTTTCCTGAAAATAGCTTGTCTTTTCTAGGGTTATTGCTATGTTCCTGACAAGTAACTTTTTCTTGAGGACCTGGCATTGTAGAGGCAGCTGTGGATTTTATATGCACAGCTTTGCTCTTTCCAGGATCCTTGGAAAATAGAGCCATGCAGGAAAAACAAATCTGTAAAAGTCACAGCAGAGGCAAGACTGCCAGGGTTTGGGCCTTTTCAGGCACAAAGCCGACTCTTCCACCTCACTGCGGTTCCAGGTTGCAAGCCACCAGAGCTGCTTGCCAAATACAACTTACTAACATGGGAAAGCTCGGCACCCTTCCTGTTAAAATTATTGCAGTTTAGGGTGAATCTGAGAGCACAGTGGAGAAGGACATGGATGGCTGCTGTAACAGATGTAGCAGCTGATGTGGGCAGCTCTGACATGGTGGCAAATTCACAGGCTGTAGCGTTTATCATGAGATGAACCTCTTAGCTGTTAAGTGTCTTTGATGTCAAAGGAGAAACTTGAGCACTTATGGGAATGGATCAGGGTCTTCACAAAAAGACGTGACAACTGTGCTGTGTGAAAGATTCAAGTGCTTTCTTCTCAGTGACTTGGAAAAGCAAACAAACAAAACAAAATCAGCTCCTCCATAGTGGAATTCCTTAATTTTAGGACACATTAGTAAAGAGCACATACATCCTTGCAGCATCCTGTCTCTCCTATTGCTCCTTGTATTAGGTATGTGAAAAAGAAAAGAAATCTTGGTGGGTATATCAAGGTCATGTTGAGAGACAAAAAGACCTTTGGAGGCAACTGTCCTCCATTCCATAAGATCCCATTTAGTACCATGGAGAAAAAGTAGGTATTTAGGACCATTCTGTTCACTTATCCCTTAAGGGATCCTCCTACCAAGAAACGGTTAGTAGAAGGTAGTCTGTCTGCCAGGTTTTTTTCTGAAATTTTAGAGGAAGTGCTAACACCAAGATTAAATGCTTCTCATAGTATCTTACAGTATCTGCTACTGGTCAAAGTTTACTTCTGTGTAGGATCTCATTATTATCTCAAGCTCATGGAGCCTATTTCATAGTGTTTGGTCCTGGCATCGTTTCTTTATGGAGCTGATTTCTGTTCAGTTTGGCCAGAAAATGATACTGCAGTGCTTATGGCTGCCATCTCCCAAGGAAGTTTGCCAAAGAGTAAGCTAGTCAAACACATCCCATCCCTCAGCCTTGCTCGCTGTCCAAGTGGGAGAATGGATGCCCTAGCTCTGTCTCTTTTTAAGCTGATTACTGGCTATGTCTAACCCAAGGTGGACACTTCATAGCTGGCTGGTATATCTCTTCTGCTGAATGTCAAGCCTTGCTGTGCTAGAACTTGAGCATTAGTCTAACTGCTTCAGAAGCAATGCTGTTAGAAATTTTTAGGGCGTTGACAAGGAGCCTGTCCCGTCAACTGACTTTTTGCTGAGTACTGTTTCTTGCATTTATACACTTCCCATCTGATTGTATAGTCAAGAGCAGCACTTCAGTGGCTGAGCAGCTGTATGGAATGAGAAGACTGTTGCTAGTCATGTGCAGCTAACCTGCACTGTTTCTTGTGTCTGCCTCATTGCCTGTGATTTCCGTGACACAAATCCCTCTGTCTGGCTGAACTGGCTTTGATTTGCAGAAGAATAAATCAAGGCCTGTGGATTTTGTATAACCTTGTGCTTCTATACTGGTTTGATGCAAAATTTGAAAAACAGTGTAGTCAAAATAAACCTCTAATTTTTATGACCAGCGAACAAGGGATCCTCAGAGAAGCTAGTATCTCTAAGACCAGTTAGCAGTTGCTGAGTAACTGCTCCAAAGTTGAGTGCTTGGGTATCTTGTCCAGTCTGTGAATCGCAGCATATGCTCTGAAGAGATGTTCATGGTGGGCAGGATAAATACACTGACAGACTAAATGTTAATACTGTTCATAAATAATAGACTTTTCATAGAACTTCACAAACTATACTCCACTACAAGTATTTCCCTAAAGGCTGTTCTTGTGTTTGAGAATTTAAGAGTGGAAAAATTGCTTCCCTTTCTTCTGAACACAGCAGAGCTAATCCTTCTTTTCCAAGTTGACTTTGTGAAGTGCTTCCTAGAGTTGTCAGAGGTAGCTCTTGCACAGCTACAAATGTCTTGGATTTATAAAGATTTCCACTCTGATGCATGCCTAGCTAGAGATATTTCCACAGATAGGATTGTTATGAAGGAGGGCTTTTTTTAAGTCAAAACTGTGATCAGGACTGTATGTTTATTGTTAAATCTTGGCGAAGAAAACAGTCCTTGGTGGCTGCTTGGTGTAGGGAATGCTTACTATGTGCTTTTGCTCCTACAGTGGTACACAAAACAAAAAGTCTTTGAGTAATTCCTTTGTTCATCTTGTATTGTTGCTGTATCTCTTCTTGTTTTTTTCAGTTTCTCAAGTATTACAAAGTCTTAGCTCAGCTGAACTACCTGAGGTGCCCCTAATATCAGTAGTGGTCATGCTGCTTAGGGAGGGGAAAAAAAAGTATGTTTGAAAGATAGGAGGTACTGGAATTATTTGCAAAGGAACCATTTGGGTTGAACTTTTAACTAGATAGATAGATGAGCCACTTCAGTTACCTGTGTAAAGTTGTAATTATCTTCTAGAAGCTTCACACAGGTGTGCCTGGAATAGGAAGCTGAATGGTGACCAGCTCTTTCAGATGAAGCAACACTTGAAGTTTCTGGTCTTGAGAAGGTCAGAAGTTGATGAACAACTGATTTCTGTCCCAGTATCAACAGAGGCACTGTGAGGAATAGGCCTAAGAGAGGAAACAGATCAGCAGCTGCTGAGAGGTAGGAGATTAGAGGGGAGAAATGTATAGATTAAAAAAAAACTGTGTTTTTTCATATGTAAATCAACATGCAGAGGAAACTGCAGACCTTGCAAATCATAATCACTCTTACTTCCACATAAATATAAGTTCTCCAGTGCATTTCCAAACAAATTTCAGACTTCTTTTTTACAGAAGGTAATTGAATTATTCATTTAAAACAAACAAACAAAAAACCCCAACCACCACAAAAAAAACCCGAACAAGAAACACAAAAAAACAAACTGTAAGTGAAGACTAGCCTATTTAAAGTTTAGAAATTGGTTTTGAATGACTTTGCAGTGAATATACTTCAGTGTTATTAAAAATGATCCATAAGGTTTAGTTATTATCCTTGCCTTAGTTATGACTTCTTTTTGTAAAAGGTTTTGTGCAACTCAGCCATGGAAAACTGGTTAAAAATGATAAATAATACGCCCGTAGTTGTGCTATTGTAAGTTCAGGTATGTACATTCCCTATGGAAAATTTTACTTCTTCATACCTTTACTAATTTGGACTGACTTAATACTCATTTGCACAGTCCTGAGGTTATTGGAATACCTGGTATTAACATTTAATGATATAGGAGTGGGGGTTTTCCAGAGTACTGCATCTAGTATGAAAAATATAATAAATACAGGTGAAAATTGTAGCTGTTAGTTAAAACAACAACAAAAAACCAAAACAACTTGGAAACTATGTATCACTGATCTGTTAATACAGGTATGGCTGTCAGATTTGTCATCCTTCCTAATCCTGAGGTTTTGCTATAGCCTTCTTTGTATACACTAATTTTTATTGGATTTTAATCCTTTCAGTTTTTATAGTGCCTCATACTTTTAGCTGCTTTCTTCACAATGTTTTGAGAGAAAGTAGCCCAGTTTGGAGTAGAGAAAGGCTACATAGCCTTTTTTGTTTGGTTGGTTGGTTTGTTTTGTTACAGGATTTTCTCCATCAGGAATGAGGTAGTAGTAGTCTGTAGCCTGTTGATTGTGGAGATTGGGCCCTAATAGCTTGGTTGAGTTCATGGATTACTCAACTTAGACATTTTAGTACCGAGGGAAACCTTTGGAAGATGCTACGTAGATAGAGAAATATTCCCCTACAACTGTTTGTCCTGCCTTCAGAATTAATTCTTCTGACAATTCATCATGAAGTGAATGATTTGCATAACAGTGTCTTTATGGAAGCTCTGTAGATACCTGGTAAACTGGGGGAATTACACTATGTTCTGGGAATCGTGTGTGTAGGATCCAGGGATTTTGATAGTTCTGTTGTAGGGGTATTTATTGGAGGGGTGGGAGAAACCACTGCTGCTCCAGCACAGTCTTAGATGCATGTGGTGGTGTCCATAAGATTGCTTAAATGTTGGGTTTGATGTATTCAGCAAGGTGGAAGAGTGGTTTGAATGCTTCTATGGGGGACTTCCAGAAGATTTTTCATAGCGAGGTTTTTCTAATACAGGTGGTAAATGTTCAGTGACTTCCTTTTAGATTTGAGGGTGGAGTGACCTGTGGCCATGAGTGCTGTACGATCCATAGACATTTGTTTTTCTATAGTAGTAGCATCTTGTGAAGTGCTTCCAGTGACTTTTTCTTTACAAGTTTTATCTGTGAGCATCAGACCTATTAAAATTGAGCATTGTGCTTTTTCTTGGAAAAGCTGATGTGCACTACAGCTTTTTTGTATTCCAGGAGGAATGTGACTTACAGAGCTGTTTCTAGTCATCTGTATATGTAGAGAATATCTATGCCATATAACGTAGGGTGAACTCCAGCCTAAGAGCAGCTGTATGGCAGAACTTGTGCAAATGATACATAGTGGTACAATAGAGGCTAATTGTTATTAGTTTTATCTCTTCGGAGGTGGACAGCTTCAGGAGAGATTTTATGCTACCACTGTAAATAATGTTGGAGCTGCAAGGAGTTCTTACAACGTGCTTCTCATGTGTGAGCTAAAGCTGAATTTGTGTTTTATGCTGACCATATCCTTCCTTTTTGGCTATAGCCCACTTCCACATTTTAAGACAGCTGATTTGCTGTTCTTATGGAACATGTTCAGCTGGAGGTGATCATCTCTCTGATTCTGTAAGGTGTTTTATATCTGTGTGATGTTTTACAATTGGTAAAGGCAGCTAGTAATGCTAGCTGAAACTGGGCGACTACTAAGTTATTTGTAACACTTCTTGGTTGGAACATAGGACGAGGCCATATCCTCGATCATCTTCTCTCGCACTACAAAGGCAAAGAGCATTTCTCTACCCTCTTGTGTTGCTGTTTAAAATCCCAAAGAACAGTTAGCTTTGATACTGGCTTCCATTGTAGAAAAACGGTCTGCAGAAAACAGATGGAAAACATAGTTCACACTTTGTTACTACATTGTAAAGCTACTGAACTGTCTCCGTGGAAGTAGATTATGAACATCCTTTATATAATATGCTTTGTCAAAGCTTGCACATTCCTTAGCTTGTTAAAAAAAAAAAGTGGTGTTTGTATGTGTTCCTGATGTTTTTTCTCTCTGTGGCTTCAGTCTGACACGAAGGCCTGCCAACCAATTTGTGTTGTAAAAAGGGCTTGAGTTTATTTCCTTCTGAGTCTTCTTCACTGATGCTTTGCCTTATTCTTGAGATTTTAGAAGCAAAGATGTGCATTTTAGGTTCCAGTGTCCAAGGTATCATAATAAAAAGAAAATATAAATTTTAAAATGCTTGCTTTTCTCTAAAATGCCATAAACTTGGCAAGTTAAGTTTTACTGAAACTGTATAAAAGTTTTTTTTTCACGTTTTTGACTTCTTCATGGTGGAAGCACCATAACTAGTTCAGAAGAATAGTCTTACCAGCACACTTTCCCCCCCCCCCCCCTTCATCTCAGCAAGGCACAAGAATAGCTGTCAAACCGGGTATGTGCAGCTGTCTTTGCAGTGATTATGGATGTTGTTATTATGACTGTGCATTTGTGACAATACACAATTTGTATGAGCTAACATGTAAGTAGTGTTAATACTAACTCCACAAATCCTCCCAGTAATTAATATGCAGAGTTAGGTAATATGTGTACTTAATTTCTTTGTACTGGAGGTATGGCCCAGTCTCATTCCTGGAGATCATTGACTCATCCGAACCAGTGTTTTTTACGTTCAACTCCAAAATAAAGATCCCTGTAAGTTGTAATTGTTAGGATGCCATGAATTTCAGCTGTGTGACGGCTACAGATACAGTGAACAAGGTATAAACAAACACGAATAGCTAAACATAAAAACTAAACAGTCATTAAAAAACATTGCTTTTGTGAATTATAGTTCAGAAATTACTTTCTGGATTCCCCTGGGTGGGGGGGATTACTTTTTGCAGGCAACACTGTTCCTCAGCAGATCCTTCAGCTGGTGTCACAGTGAGGGTGAGCTGGTAGTGTGGTTTTTGTTCTCACTTGCTCTCACAGGACAGTTACTTGGTCCTGTCTGTATAGTTATTCTATCAAGCTATGACACTCTAGGGAGAACTGAAGTTGCTTTCAGTAGAAATTTAGCCTCTGGAAAAGTTCTGTGTGGAAAAATACTGTGGTGGCTTGTGGGGCTGGAGTTAAGGTGTCATCCTGGCTATCTTCTCTGACTGCAGCATTGTTATACAGGGCTTTGAACTTACCAGAGGAGGTCAGTGTAATGTGACCATGAAACGGAGTTCTGGTTCCTATGCAATCCTTTACACATGAAATAATTTTGTGTTTAGTCAGTCTTACTGATTTTTAGATACACAGGCACTTGCTCTCACTTTCTTGACCTTTATTAATAGTAAAATAGCATTCATGGATAATTTTATCAGCTCTACCATCAGGCCATTATCTTGAATTCTACTTTTAAGTGGAAAGGGCTTGTGTGTTTCTGACAGCCATTCACAGGAGAGAGTGTGTTGGTTTGGTTTTGTTGGTTAGTGATTGTGGGGTGTTTTTGCTTTGGACGAGACTGATTCTTCACCAAAGACATCAAATCCTCCTGCTTCTGTATTGCTGGATTTCCTATGAAGAGTCACACAGGTTACAAATGGCGAATATAGCATCTTTTGTTATCCATTATGTGAACTTTAAAGTGGAGACAGTTGCTCTTTCTGCAGGGTCTGACTTGGATGTGGTCATTGTAGTTAATACTGGAAAAATAATTTAAAAACATACTACCAGCTAAATGTAATTCTACTAATCATTAAGGAATCTGATGGTACCAGCAGCCATCAGACTTTAAAACTGCTCAGGACTTCCTGAGTCTTAAAAAAGCAGGTCGCTCTACTACACAGTGCATTTTGAGTATGCAGAGAAGTGGCAATAGACTGTATTACACTTTCCCATCTCTGGAAACTGAGTTCTTGGAATAAATTACAAGTTGGCATTACGTTTGAGGATGTGGTTCTCTTTTACATGGTTAGTTCAGATTATTTATGCAATGTGGATATACTATTTGGTAATTCCTTTATCTTTGAAATCAGAGGGCCGCTGACAAACAATGTGAGCAATACATTTTAGCTTGCATGCTCTCTTACATAAGATAAAAGCCTGTATAAATGTGGATGGGAATGTGGTTAGTGTTCTAAATAGAGCTATATAGGCTTTGGAGTTGGTTTATTTTGTGTTCTTTTTTTTTTCCCTAAGGCTAACTGATTAGTAATTCAGACTTCTGCAAAGCAATGCTTGCCTCGTGACAGTTTTTGTACATAGGTTTAAATAAAACACTGATATGCAAAGTTTGTTTCACAACAGTCCTTGAACATTGTCTATAATCAAGTTTTGATTATAGCATTTGCAGCTTTTGAGAGAAGAATCGGGCCAGACCTTTTTGCAGAGGCTGGCCTAAGGGGCCCTATGTCCTGCTGAATAATCCTTCCCTCTTTTCTACAGACTGCTGGTGCAAACTTCAAAGACTGCTTGAGGTCAGCAAATAATTTCCTCTAATTATCACGCAGGGAGTCTGAGATGATGATGGCTCTGTATCCCTGTTGTGTATCACTTTCTTATTTATACAGAGGAAAAGGGCAGCTTTTAAAATAAGAGGGGGAAAAACCACTGCAGCTCATGCTATAAAGCATATGAAGGTTATTGATACAAACCCAGTGGTTCTCAAGGTCTCTTTTAAAGGCTGACAAATGTAAACACATGCATTTTACTGAAATAAGCTGTTGGTGTCCCTTTAACTGAGAACTGTATGGTGCCTTATAGAACAAAGAAACGATCCGATGATAAAGCTCTAGGTTCAGAGGGCCAATAATCTCTTCAGCAACCTGAGAGTGAATGTGTGGGAGGGGGTACTGTCATGGGCAATGCATCAGCTGATGGACCGCACAGAGTGGCACAAAAATGCACACACTTCAGTGACAAATATGTGGCGTGTCTCAAATGCCAGACTTGCACAGGAATTATCCTGGTATTAAGACAGCTGAAATGTTTCCATATTAAATTACAAATAATCCTGTCTTTTCAATGTACCAAAGAGTTGCGTGTTGTTCCTATTATGGAGTAATATTTTAAATGAGAGAGATTTGGAAAAATTCATTGACTGTTTTGAAGGATGAGCTATTGGCTGTATTTTTACCAAAATGCTGAAAATGCCTGGTATTTTTAAAAATGCTACTTAGTCTATCCATGATGTTGCATACCAGTGAAGCCTTTAAAAAAAATCTGTGTTCCTCAGAACTGTACTGAAGTTTTACAAAGCTCAGAAAACTTGGCTGTTGGTGCCTGGTGTGGTTTTTGTAGTGGTGGGGTTTTTTCCCCCCTTTTTTCATTAATTAAATCTCAGTGAAGATACCATCCATCAGTGTGGCAAGAGAGACTAAGGTGTTTCAGTTAATAAGTTAATTCATTTGCTGTCTTTAGAAAATAGAGATTCATTAGGAAATGTAAAATTCAAACTAGAAGGAGGAGTCATAGTAAAACCTACAGCAAAATTCTTCAGATGTGTTTGTCCTTAGAGCTGTATTACACTATTCGATGTGGTGTTGATGAGAAACTGATACCGCTTCTTCAGTCACTTAATGGAGAAGGAGGTTGGTCAAGAGGATGGTTCTGAACCTGATGAAGTCTGGATCTGCCCTGGTGTAAGCACTGACATAAGTAGCAGCTGATCATCTGTGCTCTGTTCCGCTTCATTTTTGCAAGCACTGTGCATCAGTTAATATTGGTAGTTCTGAATGGTTTTTTTTTCTTTGTGTAAAGATGAATGGCTTCAGTTGCCTTTAGCTTGACTGATTGGATTGACTGCTTGCTGACAGTGCAATAGGTACTCAGTTTGTGCTACTTTCTCATAGTAGCTTTAATAGCATTGGCAACTGCTTTTAGCTTTATAGCTGTTGGGGATCTCAAAAACTATGATCTTGTAGTATACTCTGTGTGTAATAGAGCAGAGTCAGAGAGAACAATATTGTACAAAACTAAGAACTAGAAATGGTGCGTTATCAAGATGAGACTAATTGGCATGTGTTGGAAAACGAGCAGAGGCTGTACCTTGTAAAGGACTTTGAACTTTCTCTTGTGTGCGCTTTTGCACACTCAGAGTGAGTTGCCATGCACCTGTGTCTGTGGGTTTTGGAAAAGCCTGCAAAATCTCCACTGAGGGCTTTGGCGTAGGTGCAAGAAATGCTCAAACTCTTAGAAGAGTTTTAAGTGTTAGTAAAAATAGATTTGTATCTCTGTCTCAGTGAAAGTTTGTTGTTTGCTGTCTCCATTGTGTTAAGTGTCCACTGCATGTACTCATTAAGAAAGAACAACAAAAAGATTTTTCAGTGATGTTTATGAAGTTCTGGTGGGGGTAGACCCCAGTATCCAGAAGTAAGAACCACCCTTGCTTTTTCATATGGAGGAGACAACTTATTCTTTCTCCGTGAAGCTTTTTGTTCACACATGTAACTGTGCTTCTTACCAGGACTGAGAGATCTAGTGCTTTATCTTTTACGCTTTTTGTATTAGTTGTGGTCTTCTGGGTGGTAAGCCATCAGCTACTGACTGCAGCTCCTGGGGGCGATCAGCAGAAATGTGCATCAGTTGAGATTTGTGCAAAATCTTAAATGCTATTCAATTGTTGTGGGATTTTTTTTCTCTTTCATCATACTTTGCCTGAATATCTCTTTCTTTTAAGGCTGTGAATTACACATAAAATATAACAGAATCTGAGTGGTATCCTTCAGGCAACTGCTGCATAAGAAAAGAATGATTTGATCTTAGTTAGAGGGTCAGTCAAAAGTAAGGTGGGCTAAGCCAACTTTTAATAACATTTGTTACCATCCTGGAACTAAAATTACATGAACATTTCCATTCTGTTCTGTTACATGTAATTCCTGGAAGTGCTCACACTTGGGCTTGCAGCTCACCTTTAATTTCCCCAGCTTGATAGTTATTTTAGCTTTTCAAGATGAACAAAATGTTCTGTTGTTGTAAAAAGAGGATGTATTTCTTAACCACTTCATTAAATATGTACTGTTGACAGAAGGGGAAGCTGAAAAGTCAAAATTTGTCTTGGAAACAGGCTCAAAAAATGCTTTGAATGTTCAAATAATTGCTGCTTTTTATGTGGCAGAGTTTGAAGCTCTAGGTGAAATTTAGTATGTAGTGAAATTCATCCAGTCTCTTGAGTTGCTCAAAGTGAAGGTGCTATTTGGTTGTACTGTAACTTGTTTAATTACACTGCAAGGTCCAGTTCTCTGAATTACTCCGATATAATTGGGATGTGTTTCCAGATGTCAGAGGAATGTCAGCCTAGTGGTGTTTTGGTCTGGAAGAAACAGCTTTCAGTTTTTAGTTAGCTTCATTTACTAGCTAACCTCTAATTGTCTGTGCTTCACAACCCTTACCTATTAGTCTTCTTCCCAGAAGCAATGTTGCTGCTCCTCCTTTTGAGATGCAGAAATGCAGAGCCAGAAGAGGTGCTACTAGAGCAGCAAAGATCTACCATAGTTTGCTTAAAGGGCCTAGGAAGTAAGTTGTGTTTTAAAGTAGTACATCCACTTTCCCTGTAGAACTTGAGATGGAAAAAGTCTATGCAGAAGATCCAAAATGCCTCCTTTTTTTTTAAACTGTGTATCATCAATGAGAGACTTGTGCTATGTTTTTAACAAATGCTCTCCTTCACTTCTGTGAGTCTAATGAATCTTGGAGCTGCACAGTGGGAGTCTGACAGACTGGAAGTTGCATTAAACAGCTTTGGGTTTTTATTGAAAACATTGTCCTTGGTTCAAAGAGAAGGTAATTATTCTGTCCTGGAATGATAGCAGCCCCTCCTTTATTGGCAGCACACCATCTGGTTGTGATAAATTACATGGCCCTGGCAAGGCTGCAGCTTTTTGGTAGCAGTGGATGGCTTGAAGGCTTCATGTCCAGATTGGTAGAAAATAAGAAAAATATATATTGTTTATGGAAATTACATACTTTCCTTGTCATTGATCACAAAGCTTGAGCTTCTTTTTATGTCTGTTAGATGTACCTCTAAAGGAAAATTTCAAAAGGTAAGATAGCTCATGGGATTTTTCAGGAGCCAGTTGTTGCTGCAAATTAAATTGCATTAATCTGTTTAGGGAGAGCTTGAAAAAGTGCTGATTTCAATCTTGAGTAGTTCAGGTGTAAGTGGTGCCATTTGTTGTACTTTACTACCCGTGGACTGTTACTGTAGTTCTCACCTAGCAGTAAGAACAGTGCAGATGATTAAAGAGTTTTTCTCAGGGAGTGGTTGTACTTAAACTTGGCTGCTGTAGCTTCAGGGAGGTAGGTTCCTTTTCTGAAAACTTGCCAATTAGTCAGTTTGCATCCTATAAGTAAAAGTTCAGAGTGTTGTTAGGTAGTTTGCTAGCTAATTGGTCCTCCTGGCAACTGGTTCTTTTTCTTTCTGTCCCAGCCGAAGTATTATTACTTTTTCTAACCTGCCTAATTATATGATACATTCTGTGCTCTGTCAAAAAAAAAGCAAAACACATGCATCTGAGGCAACAATGATTGTTAAAGAGAAATGTCCACAGGAGTCTTGGAAGGGGAGAGGTAGTTTTGGTTCTCATAATACCTAAATTATAACTCTACCTTAAGGCAAGTTTAAATGCTTGTGAAGTAGATTTTGGTTCTCATAATACCTAAATTATAACTCTACCTTAAGGCAAGTTTAAATGCTTGTGAAGTAGAACATACTGAAGGTGATTTACTGAAAGGTGTCTGATTTGTTGAGAATGGCTGGTCTCCGCTTTCAGATTTTCTTTTATTTCAGGAACACGATTCAAAATTCTTTTGCCACACATTACTGCTTTTGCTTTAGAAATTTCCTCAATTTGTTGGTTTATTTCGCTGTTAAAAAAAAATAACCACAGCAACACTATGATGAAGCTTATTCTTGCTGAATTCTTTCATTACCTTTTGTGAGGCTAATTGCTGCAGAAGGAAGTATCGCCTAACTCTGCAAAGTGTTTTAGTCTTACTTGGACAGAGGTAGCAGGAATACCACTCATGACTAGTTCTTACTTTCCTACCGCTTCTATTTTTAGAGCTGGAGTCCTTTCAGTTATATTTGCACAGTGTGGCATGAATAACATTTATCTTAGATTTAGAAGTAAAGAGAAAACACTTTGAACCTGGCTTTGCTATGCTTGTTATTTCTGTGGCTAGGCAGTTTGGACATTCATGTGGGGCTCGGCCATAGGTTAAAATAACTCTGAAGCTATGTTGAGTTGTTCCTAAAATTCAGAAAATTCAGTCAAACATTTTATGTATAATGAGCAAAGTGCCCTGGCAAGTTTGACTCGCTCTTTGGCTGCCAGGGTACATAAGAAGCGGATGTGTGTTATTCTGGGGTTTGGCAGCCTGGGCTTTCCCCTTTTGCAAGCAGAATACCTCAGCAGCTTCAAGCCATTTAGGCTAGATGCCTCATACCTATTAATTGCAGCAAGTTGATGAGCTAAGGTTGCAAAGTGGTGGTGGTTGTGTGTGTCCCAAACTGATAGACGTGAGGTTTCATCCTCTATTGTGGGAAGCACCTAAAGCACAAGGTAGAACTGAATTAATGGGGGTAATTTTAGCTATTTTCTGCATCTAGTAAATGATAATTTTTGATAATTTTAGGGTTTATCAAAGAGGGAAGGAGCTTTTGAAAACTGAAATTGTGCAGGTGGTCAGATGTTGGAACAGGCTGCCCGTAGAGTCTCCGTCTGTGGACACAGCTCTGTGCAGCCTGCCCTCGCTGAGGTCAGGATGCCTCTTCCAACCTGTTCATTCGTACAAAAATGGCACCGAGCATAGGCAAAATGACAACATTTGTAATCTTACTTTAATGACTAAGGATTAATAACTTCTCAGTTTTCACATTTATAAACAGCTCTAATGGAATTTACTTGTTTTATGTATTTGCAACTGTTACTAAATGTTGGGTTTATGCTGGTTTTAGGAGCCAACATTGGCCAGAGTTGAGGCAGGTGGTCCCTTAACCAACTCATCTTTCTTTTTTCTGTGGCCGTGGTGTTAGGAGCATTGTATTGGTTTAATCTTTGTCTCCTTAAAGCTTGAATTTTCAGGATCTTATGAAAGGCATTTTGCTGTGAAAAGCTGTCTCCCGTAGCTTGATAAACATTGGCTCAGTTTAAATCAATTGGGTTTAATACTGCCTTTACTAAGTCCTTAAAGTGTTTGTTCATGCTGGTCTCCTTTACACACATATCTTATTTCAAAGTCTCTCTGCTCACATAATGAATCCTGCTGTTTGAGATAAAGATGACTAATCAAATGATTATCATACTGTCATGGCTGTGCATGGGTGAGCAGCCATTTTAGCTGATTTTGTTACCATGTCATTTTGTAACATCTTTGTGTCAGCGGATCACAGAAAACCTTTGACACCAGCTAAGGCTGTTGGGCTCACTGCTGTACAGAGATTGTGACTGCTCTGGAGAATTTACAGTTTCAATGGTACAGAGATCAGCGCAGGATGATGAATTCAGACATCCCCTACTAATACAGGTACTAGTTTGTTGGCTACAACAAGGTTTTGAGCCAACACCGTGGTGTTGGAAGTGTATGTGCAGCCTGATCAGTCGAGTCCTTCTGTGGGCACCCACACAGTTTCTATTAATAGAATAATAAACTGTGCAGTGAGTGTTATTTTAAACAATTAGTAAGATCTTCTGAGAAAGTGCCTCCATTGTGGGCTTTCAGTACTGAGAGGGGGCTTATAAGAAAGATGGGAACAAACTTTGTGGTAGGGCCCGTTGCAATAGGACAAGGGGGAATGGTTTTATACTAAAGGAGGGCAGATTCAGACTAGGTATAAGGAAGACATTTTTTACAGTGAGGGTGGTGGGACGCTGGCACAAGTTGCCCAGAGAGGTGACAGACACCCTGTCCCTGGCCACATCCAAGGCCAGACTGGACGGGGCTCTGAGCACCCTGATCTTGTCAAAGGTGTCCCTGCTCATGGCAGGGGGGCTGGACTAGCTGACCTTTAAAGGTCCCTTCCAACCCAAACTGTTCTGTGACTCTGATTACACACTTGACCAAAGCTCTTCTAAAACCTCTTTAAGTCAGTATATTTTAAATAGTAGTTCTTCAACAGATCGTATCTTTCCAGTCACATCAAGAGACACAATCTTTTTCATGGTAAGAGCTGCATCTCTTTGTGATGAAGTTCATGGTGCTAGCAGGCTGCCTTGGAGTTCTCTAAATGCAGCTGGGAGTTGCAAACAAAATCAAAAAGTGCAAATATAAAAATATTCCTCTGGGCTTCGGAATATGCCAAAGGCCTCAATCTCTACCAGTATATCTAAACTGAAGGAGTACACAATACATGCCCCCAGCTGGTTTTGGCATGCCTTTAGACTCCGCTGGAACTGTTTAGCTTGATAGCAAATGCAATGACAGATACTTAATGTTAGCATATAATTTTGTTTCTCTGAGACCTTTCAATGCCAAGAACATCAGCCATAATTTTTTTTTCTCCTTTTTCCATTTCAGAATCTCCTTGACTTTACCATTGCCAATTTTTAAAATAAAATTTAACTGGTTTCCTCTCTCCTCTAAAGCACTGAGGATTTTTACCATCACCTCTGCAGTGGCTCCATACTCGGTACCTATGTAATCCAGGCAAATCCCTCTGCGTAGAGGCTTGTTAAAAAGCCATAGGCATGGAGTTAACTCGGAATGGTCACGAGCCAAGCCCTTCACCACTTCTAAAATAAATCGTTGCTAATGCTGCTGCCATATGGCCAACGAACATGAGCTCTCAGCGGTCTTTTGATTTCCTCGTTCACGCTTTCAAGTGCGCTGGCTCTTAAACTGGGCTTCTCCTCCCATGTTATTTGTAGTTTATCTCCCGAGCAGCGAACTCTGGGCAGCACGCAAGTGTGTCACCAGAATAAATAACTTGATTCAGCTGTCCAGTTAGCGGTTCCTCAGCATCTCCTGGATGAATTAAGCATGGCTTTACCATGATGCGGTATAGGCTTTTTTTAGGGGGGTGAGCGCATCCTGACAGCAGGTCGCTGGCGCAGAGGGGAGTCCGCAGCCACCCGCGGGTCCCGCAGAGGGCAGCTGCCGGCTCCCTCTGTGCGGCAGTGGCCTCTAGTGGAAGATGCTCGGTCTTTCTGGTGACCCCAGGCAAGACACAAAGCCTGAACACTCTGCCCATTAATGTCTCTTTTCCATTTCCAAGCTCGTTTAAAACCTGGATCCCCCCCAGCAGCACTGCAGAAAAACCCAACGAGTCATTTCTCTCTTCTGACTGGTTTGCCGAATACTAGAGTTTGACTATTACACGGTAATGTAATAGCACTGATTTAAGAAATTATTCTAATTACTTTTTTAAGTTTATCCTTGTTTTGGCAGGTTCTCTTGGCGTTTGCCAGTGTGAGCTGGTGCTTTATAATGTGGAACTGGGGGAATATAGTATTCTGACCCTTACATTTTAATATGCCTCAATGCAATCTCAGGTTACGTAGTATAATTTTCTGAAGACCTGCAATGAAAATCTGCAGACGGCATCTGAAGGGAAGGATGTAAAATTCTTTCTGCAAGTATTGGCAGCGATGCAGTACTCACACGTGCAAGCTTAGAGGAAGCAGATTGGTACGTGTGGAGCCACCTTGTCCCTGGCACTTAAACAAGATAGGGAAAGTATTCTGAAAGATAAGAGTTCTGTATGTAATGTGTAATAAAATTTTCCCTATTAGCTTTTATAATATGATCGCTCAAGAGAAACCAGTGAAAACTTTACTTTAAATTTCCCTCTTATTTTTGAGCTGTTGTAAATCACTTTTTTTCTTTTTTAGAGGCTGAAAGAATAGGTTGCTGTAGGAGGTGACCTTTTCATTATTGTGTAGGTGAGTGTTGCCTTTGGCAGGATAGTGCATGTGAATCTGTCTCAATCCCCCTTTCTACCCAGGGATGTGAGTTCATGTTACGAGTGTTCTTTCTGACAGATGATGCTAGAAGCCTCTTAAAATCAACTCTGGCAGATATTACTATCCCAGCTCCTTAAAACGTCTGTTACAGCATTTTTAACAACATCGTGCTCTCCTTGTTTCTCCTAGTGCAACTTTTCCTTAAAAGGTAAAAATGTTGGCATTTAATCAATGTTGAACTGGGATTTTTTTTTTAGTGTTCCAGTGTGTTTTAGTTTAAAATATCTCTCTCTCTACTTTCTCTAGTTTTCAGTTTACTTACTATAGCCCTCAAACAGGTACTACTTTGTTTTTAATCTGACCTTTGCTTCCAGTCAAATATCCTTAAGTCGTTCTTGTCCTTCCTGCTACTTAGGAAATCTGAAAACATTTTGCTGGGTTGTTTTTTTTTTTTTCATTGTGCAAATGTTAGAAATCATGGTTGACTTGTGCTTTTCAGGAGAAGCCTTAAACAGGGGAAATTTCTATATCTTATATGAAAAGCATGTTCATGGCAGTAAAAGAGTAGTAGTGATTTTATGCCTTCTTCAAAAAAGGAATTGGTTGTTGTGGTTTTTTAATGATGAGGGTATTTACAAGTATAGTGTCCAGAAAACAACTGGACTTATTATGTTAACATTGCAAAAGCTCTTCATAAGCCCTTGGGAGGCAACTTAGCTTCTGAAAGCTTAGTGGAGAATCTGTTAAATCAGCAGAAGAATACTGAATTCCTGGTTGAGATTTGAAAAATGCTTGTTTCCAAAACAGAGTATGCTGAATTATGTCTTCCACTGAAACAGCCAACCAAAAGACAGAAATGTAGGAATAATAAACAGAATGGAAGTAGAAGCCTTTGCAAAAACAAGGGAGTTTTAATGTGGAAAAATTTACAAGCTTGAATATATTATAGCATCACTCTGACTTGAAGAAACAAACTTCTAGAGAATGATATATTTAACCAAGTTTTCATCACCAGTTTACTTCGATTTAAACACTTCCAAATGTCTGAAAATACAGGCTTTTTGAAGTAGAATTTACCACTTGTTTTCTTCTCTTCGGCCCATTGATAGCAAGGTATATGGAGAAAAACCTCTATCCATGCCAATGAACTGGTGCTTTATCTTCACTGCCACTGATGCTGGTGCTTCCAGAAAAGCGACCATTAAATGTTTCAGCCTGGTCCACATCTTTTCTGTGTAGGATGTATTTAGCCACTTTATCTTCTGTTTGGGGAGCAGGACACAGTGGCACCACTTTGTTCTCTGTGCCTTCATAATGGGTTGTGATTTCTATGTCTTTTTTTCCTGTTTTCAGTGATGGTTGGCTTTTAATTGCACACGTCTGGTAAAAATCTTGGTAAACTTGCGTGGTCAGGAATTTCCATAAAATTGGGTTGTAGGTTGACATGTTGTTTGGGAACAACGGTCGACGCTACAGAACATACCCTTTTCACAAGGTCTTTTTGTTCCACAGAAGAATATGGAGGCTTGGTTGTTACTTAAGTAACTAGTAACAGTCAGTAAACATTACTGCTCAGGTTATAAAATGCCTTTCAGCACTGTTTCCTGAAAAGTAGACTGAGATCTGTTGCTTTGATGTTCTTTCACACATCCGCATGCATGTATAAACACACAGAGAGCTACCATAATTTGCACGAGCGTTTAGTTGACCAAGTAACTTCTTTCCGTTTGCTTTTTTTTTTTTTTCCCTCCCTTCAAAGAAAGACCAAAAAATTAACTTGTTTAATCTTGGGAAAGCATTTGTACAAGGGAGGGAATATTAGACTCCCTAGATTGTGGCTGTCAGGAGAGGGGAGGACAAGAAACTTGCCCAGGTAAGCAGTCCCTCAAAATTGGTAGCCCTCCTAGTAAAGGATTCCTGCTGAGGTCATGCTGCCATCAGTGAAATGGTGGTATTTGTCAGGGTAAACTTACTGCCAGATAAATCCCTTCATTGACTGAAATAAGCTCTACCAAGAGAAATGATTCTGCCACAAATATAAGGATGGCACATCTGTCAGCAGGTGATACAGTGCTTCTCACCTCCAGCACCTCTGCACTGGCAAAAGATTGTAACTGGGGACAAACTTGCAAAACAGTGTGAGACTAATTACATTAGAGACTGAAAGTAACTCCTGTGTGAAGAGATAATGGAGTGTTTTCATCTCAAAGATGCCTTACAGATCTGATACTAAGATTAACTTGCCTGAATCTTCTTTTCTTCTTGCGGTGATTTTAAAAGATGTCTTTAATATGTTCCAGCCAATCTTCTTAGCAAAAGCTGCTTCTTGTTAGATACATAGTGAGCCTTATCAGAGGCAGTGTGCGACTATCAGAGTACATCTTTTTAAATTCTTACAGGTTTCTTAAAAATCTCTGCTAGTAAATGTTTTAATTTCGTTGTCTGCATAATGCAAACTGGAACTGAGGGCATTTCATTATGTTACAGTGTGAGCTGTTACTAAGAAACTGAGTTATTTGGGCAATAAATATGTATCACAAGTGGAACAATTCTGCATGTACTGAATAGTAATCTATTCTTATGAAGAGGTTGGGTTTATTCTTAAATTTTTCATTTAATCATTAAAACCAAAGATGCTAGCCTTCAGCTGGTATGTTAAGATAAAGGCATGAAATTGCTCTGTCTAGCTTCACTGTGTTGGCAACAAAAAAATAGGTTAAATTAAGACTGCAACATTAAAATTCTGTGTCAAACAGCTACAAGATTAGTTAATGAAAGAATGTATAGTAACCTCATCATAGCTATCTAATGTGAACTGGTATTTGTTGACCAACAAGAGCTGTACTACAGCTTGTGCATACAGTCAACAGTTTCACTGCTCAGGAGGCAGTTTTAAAGATGTGCCCTACTACGTTGCTTTGAAGTCTTTATGTGTTTACATTTTTAATTAATTCTTACAGCTATCTTTGTGTTGCATCAAGTATCTTTGTTCTAGATCCAGGTGACAGTGATCCCTAGTGTGACAAGCAGATAAAATCCTGCTTGTGTTTTTTTGTGCATCTGAAGTTGGTTTGCCCCTCCAGAGTTCAGTGTCAGTCAGTAGTCTGTTTGTGTACAATTGAACATGCCTTTTATTTCTCAAGAAGCCTTGCTGATGAAGTGTTGCATTGTTTAGAAGGACAGATTTGTGATTGCTCTCCAATTACTGCCTGGAGATCACAAGAGGGGGGGGAAAAACAAATACATCCTGGTTGAACTAAGTGTTCTTTTGAGTTCAGCACCATCTCTGATAGTCTATTCATCAACCTTAATAGATGACAGGAATATTACAAATATTAGATCTTGGTGGCAGAGAAACTTCTTAGCTGCAAGAAGTGACTGGGGTTCCCCTCCTCTTCCCACTCCCCCACCCTCCCCCCAAAGACTGAGTTCATCCTGGTCTTGCAAAAACTTTTAATTGCTGAGCAATTGCTCTTTATTTATTAAACTGTCTTTTGCAAATAAGGGCTGTCTGAGAATCCTTGCAGCATTTGGACTGTTTAACATGAACTTCTGTGATATAAAGAGCAGCGAGGCTGTATACAGGTGAGTTTCTCTGTCACATGAATGTCACATTCATCGATAAACCCATTGCAAGAGGAGTTTAGCTTTGGTGTGGTAAAATGTGCAGCCTCCTTTTTATCCTGCAAGTAACCATGGCAAGTATCAACTCAATTTCTGCTTTGAGAAGAAATTTGCTTAAATATTTCCTAGATAATGTTTTTGCTGTAATTTCTGTTTTTCTGAGATGTACGACCTCTGAAGCAGAGGCCTTCACAAGTGATGAAGTACCATACTTTTAATCTGTGGGAATCTGTCCTAGCAGAGATACTAATTTACTCTCCACTGGGGTTGTGAGCAGTATGCATCTATGCCTTTAGATTCACAATAGAATGTTTTCTCTAGGGTGTTGAAACATTTTAGGTTTTTCTTCAGGGAGATACTAGCTAGCCGCATTTTTTTTTGTACGAATATTGCTTGCCTTATGTATTTGTAAGACTCGAGCTGCCATTTGGTAAACTTTGAGTAAAGAGAAATTCTCTCCCTCAGCACACATCTAGAAGCACCATCTTTTAAGGCTTGTTTAAAAGTGGGCAGAAGTTTGCTGTTCATCTTGGAAGGTATGTGCTAAGTATTGGAAGAATGGTAAAAATATGACAATCAGCCATTACTTTATCAGTTCAGCTGGTGGTACGGAACCCTTCTGCTGCAGAAACTCTAAAGCCTGACTTGTCTGTTCTCTTAAGTCTAGAGTTGCTTAGGGTTTATAAATGTAAAAGCATTCTTGGCCATGTAGAGAACAACCGTGATGTTATGGGCAATGCCTTAGAGCAAAGGTTTGAGGAGCTCTGAGTGATTCCTCAGCAAAGCTGATGCTGAGCTGGGAGTTCACGCTTGGCACCTGGGGTAGGAGGGCTGCAGCTCTGTGCCACATATTCTGCATTGAAGGTGGACAGTAAACCAGATGTCAGTATGAAAATGAGCAATGCCACTTTAAAGTGACTGCCTGTTATCTCAGACTGGTATAAAGTTATGTCAAGTAAAAACACGTTCCTCTTCTCCAACTCTAAATACAGTCAGCAATAAATATTCAGCCCATCTTCGCTATCCAAGCAGAGGCGATTGTTGCATTTCTTTTCTCTGTTCTTTTTAATTTCTCTGCTGAGTCCGTACAGCTATAGCTGAGTTGAGGGTGCTAAAGGGAGAGCGTTTCTCCTCTTTAGGTGGCATGTGACCTCCGCTTCTGATACAATGGCAGCAAGTTCTGCAGGGGATACATGGTGGGTTTTAGACTAAAGGATGCCTGGGCTGCTACAAGCAAGCATTTTACTTAATTGCAAAAGAAATCTTGTTATGACTGCAGTAAATTTGCAAAAGGGTATAAAAGCAAAGGAGAAGTTACTAGTTAATCCTCTAATTCCATTGTAGGTCTGTCAGTAGCTAGTTTAAGCCATTTACAGGACCTATAAGAGACTTCAGATCAGTTGCTCTGATAAGGGGTTCTAGTTTTCTAGCCTTTTGAAGAACTCTGTTCCAGTAATCCTCCTTTTCTTCCCCCTTCCCTCCCCAAAGGTCATCACATTCCAGTTTCCTAGATGAAAGGATGTTACCAGAATCGTTGCACAACTCCTGAGCGAGAACAATTGGCAGGGTGGTGTCTGAAGTGGCCTTTTTCGCATGGTCTTAAGAATGAAACTGCATACTGCCAAGAAAGCCAGCTGCTGGAGGATTGCTGCAGTCCTGGCAGCCTTCCTCGCCCTGCAGTTGAGCAGATGTGGACAGGGCGCTGAGCTTCAGAAGATGCCTGTGCTGGGAAGGGATTTTGAAGTCTTATCTGAATGCTCAAGCACTCTTTGGGTGCAAGTGGAGTTAGCACTGTTACCCAGGCACTGCTTGGTTTGGCTTTGTGGTCCCAGAAAACCTAGTAAAACTGTAGTAGTGGTTAACAGCCTGCTCCACTAGTGTGTACCAGTGGGGCTGAAACGGCAAATGTTAACACAGAGCCGAACACTGGGTGTATACTTGTTGCATAATATTGCAAACCCTATTCAATTAACATGTAGCATCGCTCTTTAAGTGCAGGATTTTATAGTGGAATAGGAGACTAAATATGTTGAAGTGCAGAGGAGTGGGATTGCACAGGATGCAGGGAGAAAGGAAAGTGGAGTACAAGGAACCTGCACCTGGTTCTTGTTTGATTTCTGGTGCTTTGCTTCACCATGATCACAGTTCTCTTCAGATGGTAATGACACATGGTGGGTAGTGAAAAGACACTACTGAATACGTTTTCAAGTTCTTGGTAGTACTGTCGTAGCCATAGTGACAAGTTCTTACAGTGTAGTAATTCCATTACATTGACTGATGGTTCCAGAGCAAAGCAAAAGCTGACAGGCTTTTGAGACCCACAAACCTAAAGAAGGCAAGTGTCTTCCAGATCTGTCCGTTGTTATAAAAGGTAATTACTGAAAGACTTGTTCATGAAAGTTGTTTACATCTCAAAGCACTCTTCAATCTGTAAGGACAAATCTAGAATCAAATTTTTTGTAGGAAAGAGTTTAAGGAAGACTCTGAAGCGGTTGCCAACTACAAATTAAGGTTGCTCTTTAATCTCTATGTGAAAGACTCCCAACAACTTGGAAAAGGGTATGAATGTGTAGAGGGGAAAACTGTGCAGGTGCTGAAGTTACTTCTGCTTGAAGCACTGTGCTTTATGGGAGCATGGAGAGAATGTACGTATGGGAGAAGCTGCATTCCTGGTTGTGGGAGAGGGGCTGATCACAGCAGTTGCATTCAGCTGTGTATGTTATCGTACTACTCTCATAGTGGTGAAATCTCATGTGTATTTTAATGGGGTTGTACATCGCTGACTTGAAGTGGTGTCAGAAGTTGTGCGATTCTGTGTAGGAGACGTGGATGCAGCTCTCTCACTGGGTACCGTAGTAGCCTTTTTCTGCATGTAGATTGCTCTGGACACTTGTGGTTTTTATCGATTATCTCAACGTTAGAAATGCAAGTAGTGGCTTTTGGCCCGCTAGCTGTACTATCTTGCAGTAGGCCTGTTTATTTTGTTGGGGGTTTTATTTTTTTCAGCTTCACTTTGCAGTCTAGGGTATTTAAAATAACCAAATAATTGGTCTGAAAACGTAAGAGAAAACTGAGTCTCCACTAGAGGATCTGATCTGATGTGAGCTGGTTAAAAAATAAGTTCCATAAGCACAAGATGCCTTTGTGTTTTACTGAAACCTTCCTGCTTTTGGGGGAAGAGGAATTAAGCTTCTGCAGAAACTCTGGGGGAGAAAAGATTAAGAAATAATGCTGTTAATGGAGATGTCTTAAATGGCAGGGAGAGCTGTAAAAAATACCAGCTCCTACCCACTAATGATAGGCCAAGTTTTGCAAACTTAACAGGTTTCATCCTTTTTTCTTCATGCTTTGCCTTTGATGGGATTTTGCCTTTGATTACATGCTTGTGGGTGGAATGTCTGAGGCTCTTGGCTACAAAAACTATATAGGTTCTTAAAATTACATTTGTTCTGGCCTGGAGCAGAGTGATGTGGGTGTTGAATGTTTCTTTGAGACCTGGTGTTCCTTTTGGTTAATCACCTTACGTTATCTACAACTTTAAAGGAAGATGATTAATATCTAGCAGCTGACTGCACTATGTGTCATAGGCATGGATCTGCACTCATGTAGATTT
>JAVJGJ010000060.1:65534493-65545080 GCA_035590215.1 Microhierax caerulescens | reverse complement strand
ACTATGAAGTATAAAAAGTGGATGGATGAGGGGAGAAGTTAGGGAAGACTCCATCATAACTTCTGGGATCAGTCGACAGGCTGAACCTGTCTTCTCCCCCATAGGGACGCCTATTGGGTAAGAACTTTATTCTATGACTAACTCACGCTCTCTGCTAATAGGTATATTGTTTTCAGCTTGCCTGCAGTCAGTGTATTATCACTGGCAATCATAAAACCTTATTCCGTCACAAACTTGGATTTTATAATAAAAATCTTCAGCTGAAGTTGTAAGTCTCCAGAGACTGGAGTAGTTGTATCAAATATAAAGGGTTTGAGGAAACTCCCGTTCTTAACATGACAGCAGTGGTGCGTGCAGTTTGGTGGTGTGTATATTTAGCGTTATTCTGTATCAGTTAAACACCCTGCCATGTATCTGTGGTGCTGTACTTGCTGCTTCTGAGTTTTCTGCCTTGTAAGACCTAAGAGAGTCTGTCCTGACACTCCAACAGCATGTTTAAGGAGTTCCATCCCAGCTACTCATCCTTCTACTCTTCCTATAATTATCCCAATTCAATTTTTTCTGTTCCAGTTAAAAATTCTGAACAAATGTGTCTAGAGAAGGCCCTCCCCTTTCTTTTGCTCCATGTGAAATTAATGGTGTCACAGTCTTGGCTCAGAGCGTGGTAGTAGAACTGAGTGCATTGACACAAATGAGGGAGCAGTAACTTCTGGCCAGGTGGACATGAGGGGATGAATGGGAAGGAGGTGGGAGCAAGGAAAAGAAAGAAAACTGAAGTCTCTTAAGTATATTACTGCAAACTGAAACCATGCAAACTTGATGTGCTGACACTACCTAATTAATCATGCAGTCTTGCTGTTGGTTAGATTCTTGCTCTTCTCTCTCAGTGACTAGTTAGCGACTTTACCGTAACAAGCTGCTTTTGCAAGGTCTATGTAAGTTCTGTACTTGCTGTCTTCCAAAACCAATCTGTAACTTCTATTGCTCTGCTTAAAAAAGCTCTTTTCCTGTCAATTCACTTACAAGTCTTCCTGCTTTCCAGAAAAAGTTTCAAGTGTTGTGCATTTAACTCTTACCGACTCGTTTCTAGTGTACCTCTGTAGGTGCTAAATGCTCTGAATCGAGGAAATGCTTGTTTAATATACTAGGGCTCCTCTGCCTAAGAAAATTAATGCAGGACAAAATGAGGTGTGAATTTTGAAGTGAATGAAGGAATCCTGATTTAGCTCAGTATATGGAGGCTTTGTTCCAAGTTAGTGTAATCCACTTTAAGGTTCAAAAGGTTCAAAACAGCTGCATGCTCTGAACCCGGGACATTGGCAAGAGCAGTTAATAAGGAGCAAGTCTTTGTGTCAGTGACTTTGTGGTGTGTTTTCTTGTGATGCGGTGAAAGGGGATTGATTTCAGGCAGCTAATTGTTAAGGCAGCCCTCGGATCTGAGCCCTCTGCTGAACTGTGGCAGCATCATCCAGGAGGAAAAAGAACTGAAATGAATAAGCATGGAGAGAACTGGCAGAGAGCTACTTCAAGTCAGTGATGGAGAGGAGAGCTTGGTAGCCTATCTGGGTGTGCATGGATGCTAACTAGGGCTGTTACGGCATTTTTTCCTAAACAAAATTTATCCAGGTTTGGAGCAAGGGGAAGAGAAGCTTGTCTTGTAAATGCTGATATTAGTAATGCTTCCTTGTTCTTATTAAATAAACCCACATGATGGGGAGCAGTTCTCAGTTACAATTTTAACCGTTTTATGTAAATAAAACTTCCTTGCCTGAAAATACTTGGCTTAGGATCAGAGTGAAGTCCCTCATAACCTGCATCCCTGTGGGCTGATGCTTTCTTTTCAGTGATGAAAAATATATTACACTCTCCTGAAGTCAGAGTTCACCAGTGCCATTTCCTTTGTAGTCTTTGCTGGTCACGTGGTCCTTTTTGTTTTAAATTAATAAAATCCTAAATCTGCATTCAAGAATAACAGTTAACAGACTCTTTCAACAGAAATTCAACCTTAAATTGTTTCCATATGGGATCTTTACTTAAAGCTCTGGCAAACTGTGCCCATGCTTTTGTTTTGTTTTGTTTTTACCAAGGTCCAACTTCTGGGTTTGTTGTTCCCCCAGGTTTTAGAGTGGAGAGGTTTTTGCTGCCAGATATAACAAGCATGAGGGGCCATTGTTTAAAGAACAACAACTTGAACTATCTATCCAGGAAGGAAAAGCATGTAGGGATATTAACCCCCGTCTGCCAGCTAGTCTCAAGAGACAGACATTTGACCCAGAACATATTAAAAATGGAACATAATGTTGAATTAGCGGTGTTCTGAAGGAATGCTGAATGCACCTATCTGAATAAATTTACAATTCAAGGGAGTGCAGAATGCCAACCATGGAGTTCAAAAACCACATGGGACTTGGAAGTCATCTTCTGAACTCATTTCTTTGTCACTTGCCAATATAAGGTAATTACCATCACGTACTCTTTCAGACTTGTCTGCAGCAACTGATTTTGTACCTTGCTCCAGGAGTCATCTGTAGAGAAATGAATTTAAGTGTAGGGTTTGGCTTTTAACAAACCCTGTTGTGAACCAGTGTCTTATCAAAGAGATTACAACATGAAATATGATTAACTGAGCCGGGACTTGCCTCCTTTCTTATGCTAGCAGATGTTTGATCTCTGGTATATTTCATAACATTTGTGTTCAGGTCAGAATGGTGAAAGGTTTTGTAGCTCCCTAGCAGTGTTCTGGGCCTTCAGTTGCCTGAAGTTGCCTTTGTGGCAACCTGAGTCAGTGGGACTTGCTTTCTAGGGAGAAAATGCTGGGGATCCTACCCAGAATAACTTTTTTTTTATTCCTTGGATCGGCTGGCAACGATCTCCCATGCAGTATTGTTTACGATACAGAGCTTGCATGTCTCTTATATGGACGATGCAAATTAACCAAATATAGATACAACAAATGCTCAATAGAACTTGTTAGCACAACGTTGTAGTTTGCCTTTTGCTGCCTTGCAATTTAAAAAATCGAGTAGATCAGAGATGGTACGCTAACACACGTGTTTTCATACCGAATGATACATAAAGAGTAGTCAAACCTCCATGTACTACTTTATTTTTCTCTGCTTCAGCTTTATTACCACCAGGAAGTGAGGAACATTGTTCTCAGGTTTTTATGTCTATGAATAGTTGTGGCTTTTTTGGGGATGACTGTGAAATTTGAGTTAGTATTGCTGGATATTATGATCCTGCCTTGGAAGTGGAGTAGTCAAGTGGGTGCAGAGGCACTCTTGGTTTAGTGACCAGTGCTGCTCACTGGGTCCTGAGACTTCTGAGTGGTAAAATCAAAACCAAATCCTATGTACCTCTGAAACTACTCAAGTAAAATGCCTGTCAGAGTAGTCTGCAGGCATGCAAAAAGGAAGATGTGCTGATAACTTGCATCTCTCTCCTGCTGATCTCTTTCTCAGATCTCCTGTGGTCTCTTTCTCAGGCTTTAAAAGAAATTGATGAAGTTGGGGACCTTTTGCAACTGAAGTATTCCCGTCACCGCTTGGTACCTCTCTTGGACCGGCCGTTTGACGAGACAACATATGAAGAAACAGAAGACTGAACTCCCTCCGTGTGCCTTGGTGGGAGGGACGCACCCCATGGGACACTCCGTGGCACGCAGGCCACAGCATCCGTGAACAACACACTTACGACTGCTTAGCATAAAAGACATTTTCTCACAATACTGAGGTGGTCATATCAGCTCTAAATGGCATTTTGTAAATAGGGAGAGGAGGTAAAAAAGCTTTGATTCCTGTGTCTTTAGGGTCTGGCCCTAGAGGTGCTTGGCTTTATTTTTTTCTTGTTGCTTTTTTTATTTATTTGTCTCAATTTGTTCACAGCAATCCAAGTTGGCTGTGGCTGGTCAGCTCAGACTTAGTATGCACCATCAGGCTCCCCAAATGCTGGCTGAGATGTTGTGAGCATGTGTGACGCTGGCATGGCAGCATTTCCAGTGTCACTGCTAGGTGTCTGACCTTCCCAATAAGGAATGAGCTGACCTGGCTGTTCTTGGAGACTTCCTAGAGAAACTGTTGATCGCTAACTTCGACATATTTAACAAAATGGATAATCAACCAAAGTTGTTTGTTTTTCTATTTTTTTTTTCTTTTGCAGTTACTTGTGTTTAAAACTTGAATTTAGGCTTTTTAAAATAAATGTGTTGTTGACATGTCACTGACAGGACCATTGTTCCCAAACATTATTTAGTTTTGTAAGCCATGGGCAGAAGGACTTCTGGCACTCTAGCTTCTTTTCCTTCCCAGTATGGATACCAGATTGTCTCCTGGCTTTGACACTAATTGTCCTTGATATAGGGTAAATGATGGAGAGGGGGTTTGGTTTTTTTTTTTTTTTTTAATGGGTAGTGTTTGGTCTTCCTTTTGACATACTTCTTCCCCCCCCCTTTTTTTTTAAAAAAAAAAAACCAACAAAAAAACAAACAAAAAACCAACAACAGAACAAGGTGGTTTTAGTGTGTGTTGCTTTCTCATCTTCAGGTGAATTTCTCTTGGTTTAGAATTACCATAAAACCGTGAACAAGTCACTGCTAGGTTCTAGAAGGGTGCTCTTGGTATTAAGGAAACTATAGTAAGCCTTGTGCTTTTTGTTAAGACCAGAGCCCCTAGTAGGCCTGTACGATGGATGACTGATAGGAGAACCACTTACTTCATGCAGATCTGTGAAACTGATTGCTGCCCTCTGCCACGCTGATTCGCTGATTCTTGTCACAATCTGAGGTGTTCTTCATTGGCTTTGTTGCGCAAGGCTTTTATGCAAAGAGTATGGACAGCTTGGGTCTTCTATCGTACGTTACATTTCAGCTAGCCAGCGAAGTCTGTTAGCTGTGTGTCTGTATAGGCCTTCCCTGAAGAGAGAATGTCCTCAAAACTGCATTTAGTTTGACATCATCTTTCTTTTGCATTTCTGTTACTGTGAGATCAAATTCATGTTCACTGAGCCATTTGCTGTTTGGAACCTTTATTTGCAAGTTCCACGCTGTCTTACTCTGATCAAAGTTTAAAATAGACACCTTTGCTCTAGCACACCTTGGAGGTGGTCTGCTACTTAGTCATTGCATCTGGAATTCTTTCAGTGAACAGAATGGATCATTGAAGAGGTACCAACAATTTTATAACAGGAGTCAGTTGCAGTATAGCTTGTTTCTGTATTTACACCTTCGACACGTAGGATTTTTGCAAAGATGATAGAGCTTTCGTGTCGTGTCAGTTGGGTTGGGCCAGCTCTTCCATTTGAGTTAGCGTGATGCTTTTTGCAGGGGACTGGAGTTTTTTAAAGAAATTCTTCATCGTAACACTAAAGCAGAGTGCAGCTCAAAGCTATTTGCCCGGTGCTGCAAAAACATTAATTTTAAGTTCTGATATGTTCATTCTGCAGCTAACAGGGAAGGAGCACTTTGGTTGCTAGAGCCAAGCAATTCTGCAAATACATCTGGTGACTTAAAGCAGAACTGGCTTCTATTTTATAGTATATCTATCTTCATGCATTTATAGATCTTGTTCCATTTTAATGTAATGGAACTTCAAAACACTGATTCAGTGTTTTACCGTTGCATTTCAGAAGTTTAATTAGATGAGAAGAACTAAAACTGACTGTTTGAAAATAGATCCAGATAATTGTTTCTGTCTTAGTCCACTAATGTCGATTTGCTCACCTTCTGGAGCAAAGTGTGAGCACAGTCCAAGAAGTCTGTAACTTGTATGTGCAACTCTGATGGCTATGGAGTAGTCTCATTTGTTCAGCCACAGAGCGAGTAAACTGCAATTGCACAAACAGACTTTCTCGCCTGTGTTCTGCCCAGGACTAGCTCTACCATTGCAGAAGATGACGTGCTTTCTGACTTCAAGAAGCTTTACCTCAAAGAATTTCTGCTTCTTTTTTTTTTTGTTTCTTTCTGGATTGTAGTAAGGAACAAGAGGAGGTTAGTGCAGGAAGCCCTGACTCCAGCCCAGGTCCTGGTGATTTGATCATGAGACAAAACCGACCAGCTTCAAGGCATAGGCATGGGTCAGTAGGGAGCTGTTCGGAGCGTTTCCAGGTGTAGATGTAGAGTGTGCTTGTGTCTGTTGTGTACTCAAGTCAGTTTGAAAACTGCGATGTATTAAGTTAGGAGTGGCTTATCGTAGATTCTACAAGTCTTGAGTCTTAATCTTGTCTCTGGGATTCGGTTTTAGGGCATCTTGTCTTAAACAGGGAGAAGAACATCTGGATAAATCTCAGTAATTCAGATAACTCCTGTATAACACTTCTGAAATTGTCAGTGTTTTAAAATTACTGGTCCCTATTGGGATTCCAGTTGCACTTGTTGAGAAAATTGTGTTCATGCTAAACTTCTGCCATTTAGTGTCTTTCTACGATGTCATGATGTCTGCATATGGCTTTTGAATTCTGAGTTGTAAAGACATTTCAAAGATCTTTCAGGCAGTTAGTAGCATTTGCAAACTGCTTGGTTACATTTCAGCCATATCCTTTTTTAGAAGCAACTTTTTCCCTTCTTTTATTCAGGGGAACCTGATTTGCCAAAGTCTGGTACCTGATGAAAAGTGCTTCTGAAAAAGTAAGAAGCTACAAGTCCAAGATTTCACACTTTTTAAGTCACTAATTCACTGAGCATGAAAGCCAGGAAAATCTTGCATCTACTAAAAACCTTTGCTCCTGCAACCAAAGGAGCAGCCCACTGCTGGTTTGTACAGGCAAACCTACAGCATGTATGCTGTCCCAGTATGTGTAGAATGTTTTGCTGCTTTGGTATTCATGTATTGACCAGAAATCTGTCTCCTTTTTTTATCCTGGCAGTAGAAGTGAACGAAAGAACCAATCTTGAGAGATCACAAAGGAAGAAAGGCTGCTTAAGAAACAGACTTCAGTCCCTGCCAATTTTTCTGAGACATTCTAATTGAAAATGACTCCTGGTATTTCTTAGGAGATGCAAAATTCAAAAGAAAATGAAGGCTGCTTTTGAACAAAGGATTTTGCTCTGTACTGTATGTTGGCTAAACTTAGTCATAAATATACAACAGTTACCTTCCCAGTACCTCTCTGAAGAAATTAGCAAGCAAGATTTTGCATCTGCTGAGCAAAGAATTTAGAATCATTACAGTTTTTAAGGCTGATGGCCATATTCTTTTATTCTTCAGAACACTGAGGAGCTCCTATTACCAAGCATCAGCAGAGAGTGAGAGATCTGCTTCTTGTTAGAAACTGGCCTTCCCAAGTAGACCTTTGTTTTAAGGAGCCTGATTCATAATTCTTCTTTAGTTCTGTGGTAGAGAAGAAACCAAGGGAGTTTTGTGTCAAAATATTCAGGGCTTGCTTTTTTTTTTTTTTTTTATTACACAAGACACAGACTCCTGTATAGTGTCTGTGTCAGTGTGTGTATATATCTATATGGTATATTTAACTCTTTAATTTCTATCATTTTTTTCCCTTCTAAGTAGCATCCTTAAAGAGCTGTTCTGGTTCTTGGGTTACTGGTGTAGCACGTTTCTGCTTTAGGCAAAGACTCAGGAGTGAATTGACCTAACATCTTACTGTGATGAAGTCATTCAGTGAAGGAATTGCATTATCCGTCTTCCTCTTGCTCCTTCCTCGAAGAGTGGAGAAGTGGTACCCTCTGTCAGAGCTGCACATTCACACAGAGCGGGAAAGAGAATTGTGCCTGTGAAATCAGTGACCCAACTCTGTGCTGTGTGGATGAAGGATCACAACAACAGAGATGGAGGAAAGGGGCAGTCAGTCATCACTTATTCTCAGCTATATGGGGATTTCTCATGTGTACTTACTTGAACAAGCATCCCTAAGACAGAAACTCAACTTCCCGTGCCCAAAGGGACACTAAAACTTTTCCACACCAAGTAAATACTTCCTCTCCTGTGCAAATTTTAATTTCTTACTGTAAGGAAACCTCTGCAAAGTACTTGGCTTATAGCTGTTTGCTTGTCCAGAATCCATTCAGGCAGATCATAGGAAAGGCTGGAGGTAAGCTGTGAGCACGAGCTCCATTTCATTTAAGAGAACACCTTGCAGCATCAGATCTGGAGCACTGTGTGTGAGCTGCGTCAAAGGGAAGGAAAATTGTGACATTTATCCCAACATACAATGATCAGTCAAAATGTATACAGTTTATATGTACAGTTTATATATTTTTTTTTACAGTTTATACTCAGCCTGTGAAAGTGTCAAGCATGCTGGGATCTGTGTGGGTGTCACCTTCTGCACAGGGATCCGAGGTACCCGCAGTCTGTTCTGGTTTAACACAGGTGAAGCACTGCGCTGTCTGGGAATGCCTAATGTGGACCCCTTGGCACGTGGCTTCAGTACTGGACCTGGTACCCAAGTGGCATTGGACCACTGTTTGGGAAAAGCACCAGTCATTTGACCTTTACAACTTGCACATAGTTTTAAAAGAAAATTTTTAATATTCTATTAAAAAAAACCCCAAACACGCACCCACAACTCAGATGCCATCGTGCTTGTATTCCTGTAAACATCCCCAGCCTCGCAGTCGTTCACCATTCAAGGATTTGGACATGAAGCTAGAGCACAGCCATGAAGTGTTTGTGTGAAGTCTTGTGCTTTATCTTTCACTAAAAAGAGAGGTGTTCGCTGCAGACATTGGAGCTGTTGTGTTGACATCCCCAAAAGGGGCTGGGTGAAGGAGGGAGATGGTGACTGTGGTGTGTGTTGAAGGCCTTAAACTGTGGCTCTTGGTATGAAGAATGGAAATGAAAATTGACCTTGAAGAATGCGATGGATTTTAACCCATGAAGGAATACTCTGTGCTCTTAGTTAAGCAATATGTACTGCTCTTTTCTTGGGAGGGGGGGAGACATTCAACTCGTTTTGTGTTTGACCCTGGCTAGCAGCTATTTAAGGAGCAGAAGAGGTGTCTGCATGTGAAGGCCAAAAATAGTGCCGTTCTCTGCACCCGTGTTTCTACGTAGCAAGCATCGTAACTTGTTCCTGGGTCACTGAAAGCCAGAGAACTATCGGGAGGGTCAGGGACTAGCAGCAGTGGCAGCTAGCAAATCCATTTCCTCAGCAGTAGGTGAACAGGTCTCACTTGAATATGCCATGGGTTGGTGCCATTCCAAAAATACCTACGGCAAAGTGAAACATGCACCAAACCATCTGACTGCTTTAAAGTGCTGCTTTTTTGGTTTTGGTTTTTTTTTTTTTCTTTCCAAAGCTCATCCTGTTCAGACAGTATTTCTGCTACCCCCTAATGGTATATTAAGCAAAACGCATCTCCAGCTTTCCAATATTATTAACTTCAGACCAGTTTGTGGGAGATCAGAGGAACGTTGGAGCCTGAGGCTTTAGGCTAGCAGCCACAAAGCCAATGGTGGCCCATATTTCCACAAGCCCTGGGCAGAATTGTCATGTCACACCACTTCATCTTAAATTGCACTGTATTCTTATGCCTCTGTGTTGCTATAATATGTACATATATATTGGATTTTTTTGTAGATAAGACATTTTAGATAAAATTTTTAAATGGGCTTCCCCCAAAATATTTTATGCCAGATGTCTAATTTTTTTTACACTTGGGATTAACATGAAGTTGGATGCTTTGTGGGCAGGGAAAAGATAAATGGATGATACATTGGCTTTAAAAAGGTAACAATGCATGTTTAAAAAAAAAAAAAAAAAGAAACAAAACAAAACACTGGAGAAAAAACTGCTTGGGGAAAAAAAATCCATTCAAATATATTCTATGTTCTGCATAATAAAGACTTTAAAAAATGCGATAGTGTTGGGTGCTTTTCTTAATGCTAATGAGGCTTTTCCCCTGTTAGGGAGACCAAACTTTATTCCCCTTCCTTCCCTATCTCTCTTCCACTCCCTAAAAAGAAAATAGAAGGAAAGAAATGAAAAAATTCCACCAAAACACCACAAGAGTTTCATACTAGAATGGCTGGGTGAAACTATAGCTTGTTTGTGAGCCTAGGTGAGTGTCCCCCTCTACCTTTGGGCTCCAGGGCCAGTAAACCTTGGATGCTGAAGATGGATGCTGAAGATGGATGCTGAGCTGTTTCTTACCAGTCTCAGGCCCAGCGTACAGCAACAGCCCAGTCTAGAGAAGCTTCTGTGCTGTCGAGCCAGGTCTGCAGGGGCTAGTGCCGTGCCTGGCCTGTAGCCCTCCTGTGGGTGCCTGCCCTGGCTCCGCACTAGCCACGCAGAGCTGGCTTGGCTCCGCAGCCCACCTCCTCCCCTTGGATGCTGTTAAGGTGTCGGGCTGCTATCAGCTGTCATGCTGCTAAGGAGATGTTTGAAAGGGCTTCTTAATCCTTCTTGCCTGGGATTCTTGACCTCACATCTGTCTTGGAGCCTGGGCCTTCCTTGAAACGTTTCCTTCCATTCATCCCAGCCCTAGGTTTGCGTAAACCAGATGTCTGGGTTTGGAAAGGAGGTGCCGCTCCTGTGCTCAGCCCTGGGGGCACAGATGGGCTCAGGTGACCCTCAGGGTTGTGCTGAGGCTGCTGTAGGCACGTCAGGCTGGGGTTGTCCCTGCTAGGTGGCCCT
>JAVJGJ010000060.1:65498591-65526064 GCA_035590215.1 Microhierax caerulescens | reverse complement strand
CTGCTGGATGCCCGAGGGCTGTTGGGTTCCAGAGGGGACCTAGAGGGGCGCTATGGGTCAGGGCTGCTGTGGGGTGCCCCCTGTGCTCCTGCCTGCCCCAAGTGCCCCCCCACTGCACCTTCTAGCAGGCTGGGGGGCAGGGGGAGGCCAGCGTTACGCTGGTCCCTCTGGTTTCTGCGCTTGCTGTGGTGTGTTTGGGGATTTATTCCTGTTGTGGTTTTGCCTGGGCTGCGGCAGGGAAGGAAGCGGCAGGAGCAGTCAGAGGGTTACGGTGTGCAGGCTTAACAAACGTGCATCGTTAGCTGGAACAAGGTAATGGTTACTGAGGCACAGGGGGTTTAGAGCTGGAACAAGTTAATGGCAACTCAGTCCGATGCATTAAGAGCTTACGCGTATTACAGCTCAAGTATGTTAACGGAAAACATGTGCCCTAGCAGGAGCATTTGCTGGAGAGGACCAGAGGGTGTGGACGTGTGTCTGTTCAGCTCGCCGGGGACATCTCCATGCAGTCCCAGTGGGGACCCTGCTCCTCTACCTGCTCCTGTGCTCTATCTGAGCAGCTCCCAGCTGGCCCGGCTGCCGCAGAGGTCTCCAGGTATCCCCCTCCCCAGGGAAGACTGCCTTGCCGCTGCAGGCACCACCTGTCAAAGGCTGGCCCTCGGACCTGTGCATTTGGGCAGAGTCTCCGGTGTGAGGACAGCCCTGTCTGCTGGGCTGGGACGTGCCAGTGGTGCTAACCAGGTGCCCCAGTTTCTCCACTGCAATGGCCAGTGTGGTTCATCCACGTGGGAGGCAGGGCAGTCCCTCCTGGGGGGCCGGTGGGGAGGAGAAACTGAGCTGTGGTGGACCTTCCTGAGCGCCTTCTCCAACTATGACATGGGAGACCTGCATCTATTCCTGGCCTTGCCACAGGCTAGCGGAGAGACCTTGGGGAGGTCATTTGCCTTGTCTGCAAAATGTGGGGTTTGCAGTATTTGTCTCGGTATTAACGAGGGAGAAGGTATTTATGGTAGAGAAGCACCTGCAGGTGACACTGAGGAGGGCAACAGCCAAGCATGGTGAGAGGTGAAAAGCCACCAGGCTCCTACTTGTCCTCCTTGTGTCACGAGTGACCTGGGGGAGCTGGCCGAGGATGCCATGGGCAAGTTACTCACCGGTGTGCCCGTGGGAGAGCTGGCCGCAGTGAGAGCCCCGGGCTGTGCCGGCGAGGATGCGCGGTGACAGCGCTGGCAGCAGCCTGGCCAACTGCCCCGCCGTCGGTCTTGCACCAAGTGGGCTCTGCTGTGTCCCTGCTCCTGGCAGCGCTGCGTGCTGCTCTTCTCCGTGCTGTGGTGTCTTCTGCTCCCGGGCTGGCTCTGCCTCGGGGGCAGCTGAGTCGCTGACCCTGGAAAGAGTTTTGAGGTTACAGTTGTCGCGACTGTGGGACATGAAAATACATGTGGCATGAAGCCTTCGATGCTGCCTCCCGCAGGCCCCTACTCAAAGCAGTTGGGATGAAGCTAGTTAAAGAGAGTGATTCCGTATGATCTGAAGTATTTTGATAACTGCATGAAAATTATAATCGTGAGGGTGTAACAATTACCTGTACAGCCCACAGTTTGCTGCTGGCTCCTGCTGGTCTGTCATAAACAAGATCTGCCCACACCAGCGTGATAACCGAGTGCCTTGTCTGATCCACAAGCACTTGCAGAGCTCTCCCAAAACCTAAAGGGAGGTGCTTATGCCTTTATTTTAAAAATACCAAAACCAGCATTCGAGTGCGAGCAGGTCTTGAGATGGACCAGTGAGTAGAGCAGTTGGAAGACTGGGGTCCTGCTCTTTGCTTGTGCCACAGCCCCTTTGCAGGCAAGCGTATCACCCAGGGCAGAAGAAGAGGGAGGCAGCTGGAGGTGTCCACTGCCTTAAATTACCTCTGGCAGAACTTCCAGAGCTCACCTGTCAAAACTCTGAGCGATGGCAGCTGCTGAACTACCTGCCTATAGGTCTAAGGGTGTTCCGTCTGATCATTGGGGTTGTGGCTTGGGAAGTCTTACAGACAGTAACAGGGACTGGGTGGCATCTTTGCCTGCCCCATAGGTACCCACCCAGCTGTTGACACCTCTGGAAGCATGCTGTGCTTTGGAAATCCGTCAAGCAGGTGATGAGCTGATGGGTAGCACGAGTCACTTGTCTGATGTGCATCCAGCGGATTTTCCATGTGCCTGAAAGACTGGGCCAGTAGATGGGTTATGTGCCCGTGGGTGGGTCGTGAGCCAGGAGGATCAAACTAGGGCTGTGGGGAGGCTAAGGTGGTCTCAGCTGGCTGGGCTAAAAAAGCCCTCTCTTTGCACAGCGTCTGTGGTGGGGTCATCGAGGAGAGAGCATGCCCAGCACTATGGCAGGCAGCATGGTATCTGCATTTGTTCCTGTTGGTTACCCGGCTGTTCAACCTTGCTTTATTTTAGAAAGGCAACAGTATTACTTGGAAGAAGTAATTTGGAAAAAAAAACCACTGGGAAAACCTCCCCTTTCTCCCACTCCCACCAGCAAAAACTGTCCTGAGCCTTTCTGCAAACTGCAGCCCCAGAGCTGCCCCCAGACTGGCTGGGCTTCCCTCTGGAGCAAGCAAGCAGCATCCCTCTGCTCCCACAGAAGCTTTAGAATGAAACACTGCTCTGGAATTGTTCCTGCCCAGTTTCAGTCCAAATATGTTTTTTTTTTCTCTTTGAAACTTTCTCTAGATCTTTGCAGTTCATTCAGGTGAATAGGGAAGGAAAAGTTTTATGATAAAAAAAAAAAAGGTAAAGAAAAAAAACCGTTCTGATTTCTATTTTGCACTTGGCTAATTCGTAAGTGGGCAAGTTTGCAACAAACTGCAGGACAGATTTTAAAATAATGTCAGAGAGAGCTTGGGGGAAGGAGTAAGGAGATGCTTGTGTAGACTCAGCTCTATTCAGGGAACGATCAAGAGTTCTTCTGGTGGCTTCTTGTTCCAGTACAGCGAGGTAAAACTGTTCAAAGGAAACCTGGCACAAGCAGTAATGATTAAGCAACAAACCCCCCATTCCTTATAATTATAGCCCACTGCAATGCCGGGCTTTAGCAAATATGTCATTTTCTTCACTGGGGTGTTAACAAGCCCAAAGCACCACTTTGGAACGTTGGTCCAGAGGAACGTTGCCTCTGCTCTGACTCCCGTGTGCGCAGGTTTCTCTGGTGGAGGCTGAACGCGTTCACGCGCTCGCTGCTTGGCTGGGGATGGGTGTGGGTGGCCGCTGCATCCCCGGAGCTCATCCTAGGGTCCCTGTGCCAGGGACTCACTCACTGGCTCCACACCACTGATGTGCAGGCTCCAGCAGTGCCTCGCTCCCTGGGAGTTATCTCCAGTGTACTTGGCTTGGGTTTAACCCCATGATGAAGAGCAACTCTGCTCAGCAAGGTGTGTAGTTACAAAAAGTGCTGCCGGTGGGTTCATTGGCAACTTTTGGAGATGCTGAGGGACGCGCTGGAGGGATGAGTACCTGTGGTTGTGGTGGCAGCTTAGTGCTGTCCCTGGTTGCCAAAGGGCAGCATGGGGACTGCTCGAAGTTTTCACGTTTTAAGCTGCTGTAGGATCTGAGATGTCACATCTCTTAATCACTTTTGCATAAGAGCTGTAGCACGGGAACATCGGTCTTGTGCTTTCTTAACCCAGGTTTAGTTCAGAGTCTTGGAGAAGTTTATAGCAAAATCACAGATTTTAAGACCAGAAGAAATCATTAGATCCTTGCGTATATTCCTAGCACAGATGTGGTGCATGTGCGTTGAGCCCAGTGACATGGGTTTGACTGTCTCCACAAGAGATGTTGCCACTATCCTTGTGAGCTTGTTCCTGTGGTTAATCACCTATGGCGTTAAAAGCATGTTCTTGCTCCTCGTTTGAATTTGTCTGGCTTTGACTCGGACATGTTGGTTCCTATTACGTGTTTCTGTTCTGGATTAGGGTGTCTGTGGTGCCTGATGGATTATTGCCTTAAAGAACTGGGAGATTAAGTCATTGCTTTCTCTTCTTAACAAGACAAACAAATTGAATTGTGCAAGTCTTTCACTGGAAAAGTCTTTCCATCCCTTGAAATGTTTTTGTGGCTGCTCTATTCTCCATCTTCAGATTTCCAAGCCATTTTAAGAGAGGTGTATGGACCAGAAATGAGAAAATACCAGCTTTTAGTCTTTAGAGAAATGATGTCATGCCTTGCCCTACACCTTTTCCATACACCGTCACCCATGTTATGTCTAAATTAGGCATGACACTGGGGTGAATTGCTGATGAGTTCCTTCCTCTTCCTAATATCTTTGCTGAGCTTGTGCCCCAAGGCATTTAGGTGGTCAGCCCCACACATGGGAGAGCGTGAACTATGTGGGAAGGGCTCCTGGGCTGGTGAGGAGGTGGCTGTGATCCTGCTTACAGCCTTCAGCCTAAACGTGGTCTTCACAAATGGAAAGTGCATACTCTTTCCCAAGTGCTGCCCCAGAGTTTCTCTCGGGTTCGTGCCTTGGAAACCTTTATTCCCAGCCACGCAGGATATCCCAAGTGTCTGCAGGAGGAACTGCGGCAATTCCCATTTTGTCTTTTCCTTTTGGCGCCAGCTGGTCGCAGGAGAAGGCTGGAGCTCAGTTGTGAGAGATTGGTGGCTTCCCAGCACTGTGCCCTCTGCTTCTGCGCTGTGGTGGCAAGTGTCCTTCCCCAGCAGCAGGAGTGGGGAGCTGGCTTAGCTCCAGGCTTGACAGCTTTATCCAGCTGTTCTGTAGGCAAGGTGGAGGAGAGAGTGGGTGTCATGCAGTAAAGGTGACCCTGGAGGGCTGCTGCCTGCATGGCTGGCGGGAGCCCCTTGGTGACATGGAGAAGACACATCTGCCTCTCAGGATCGTGGTGCCATGGATGCTGTGACTCAGAGGGAGCATGGGGCCTCATAGGACCTCACTAAAATCCATGGCTTGGTCGGCTGGGGCAGGGCACTGGGCAGGACCTTGCTCAGGTGGGATGTCTTCTGATGCAGGGATAAATTTTAACCCGATGCGACTTCAGAGCAATGCAGACGGTTGCAGGAGGGAAGGGTTGGGTGCTGCGGTGCCGTGACCGTCGCTGAAGGACTCTGGGCCACCCAGGGCAGACACCCCTGGGGTCTTTGTGCCTCTGGAGGATTTGGAAGCTGATGGAGCTCTGTTCACCCTGCAACACTCTCGAAGCCAGTTCCCCAGGGGCAGTCTTAGGTATTCCCTGTGGGAACAGTACTCTGAATTTCTTGAGCTTGTTTGGGCGTAAAATCTGAATTAGGCACCGAGTGTAACTTTGGAGACTTGGAGTCTGTTCCTGGCTGGCTTGCTCTGATGTCCTTGGGTGAGCTCAGATCTTGTTGCTAGAGGAGACCTCACTTTCATGTGTATTAAATTTGGGTTGTCTGTGAAACGAGCTTACCCAGCCCCAATAAGCTCATTGCCAATTAGGCAGGAGTGCCAGCCCGGCAGGGCTGTTGGCTGCCCCTGGTGCAGGGGTTGCGCTGGGCACACGCAGCTGGCAGCAAACCCAGCACCAGCTGGTGTGTTGTGTGCCCAGCAGTGGGACATGGCCAGGTTTGGCTTTTTGCTTCCCCGGTCCTTGTTTCTGCTCTGCCTGGGCTCCTCCTTGCTCCCTGCCAGGGAGTCCCTGGGCACAAGAGACCTGGTGAGGGGGTGAGGTACCGGGAGACAGGCTGGGGCAGAGCCGGGCATCCTTTCCGTGGGTCCTTCCCAAAACCGTTGTGGGTTTTGGACAGAGGCAAAGGGAGCTGGGTGGGAAAAGTGGGGGCAGTGGGTCTGTCTGTGGCCATGCTTGCTGCCAGCAGTGCCCCAGGAGCACTCACAGCCAAGGAGAGGGGTGAGCCCCAAACGCCTCCCCGCAGCCCTCTCTCCTTCGGACCCATCTGGTGAAGTCTGTCACCGGCCCTTCCCCGTGTCCAGCCGGCTCTGGGCAGCAGCCAAGGGACCAGCAGCGTCCCTGCTGCTCTTTTCCCTCCCCCTGGGACGGGGGAGTCGTGGGCTTTGATGTGCGGGCACAGGGCTGGGGACAGGCTGTGTGCGCTCATGAGAGCCTGGCCAGGCTCCAGCTGCCTTTGAAGTGCTCCAGTGATCAGGATGAAAGGGAGGAGAGTCCTTCCCCAAACCATCTGGCTCTAATTGCAGGTAGAAATGCCTCTCTGCCTGTGTCCCCCCCCGTGGGGAGGGGGCACGCCGCTCTCTTCATTAATCCCGTGGCTCTCGGCTGGGCTGGCGTGAAGGGCCAGAGCTTGGGAACAGAAGGGGGGTTCAGCTGGGCAGCCAGAAATAGGCAGCTGCTGGCAGAGATGCTGGGGGGTTCGGGCACCTCTGCTCCCAGCCTTCAGCTGCAGGGCCCCGCAGACCTTCCCGGAGGTGGCCCATGCCGCGGGGGGGGGGGCGGGGGGCTTTGCCAGTTGTTCCCATCTCCGGTTTCTCGGGTGCACTGGAGCGGGCTGGCCCTTTGACTCAGCCGCTTCCATGCCAGCGCGTGCCGAGCGCTGGGACGAGGAACGTGGGAACTCGGCGTGAGCCCGGCCGTTTGGCAGCCTTCGCTGGCTGCTTCCCTGTGTTCCCGGCTGGCTGGTGAGGCTCCCTGCCTGCTCCCTGCCTGCTCCCTGCCCGCTCCCTGCCCGCTCCCCCTGTGCCACCTGGGCAGGGCTGGCTGGAAAACACCGTGTGCCACAGCAGCAACAGTGGTTAAAGCTGTTGGCAGCACTGGCAAGTCAGTTTTGTGGTCCTGTTCAGCTGGACATCTTGCCTTTCCCAAGGGGATAAAGGTAGTTGGGTTCTATCTACCAGAAGTTTCTTTCCCTCCCTGTGGTAGCCTTTGGGCAGCATCTGAAATCTCAATCAAACCTGTGTTGCTTGACGTTGTCTACCCTAACACCATAGAACAATTTATTTAGGTGAGGTTTTTGTCCCTTGTCAGAAAGCCCTTGTTACAAACTTTTTATATAAACATATACAATTATTAAATGTGAGCTCAGATAAGTGTGCGACCTGAGGAATCCTTGCCATTACCCATCTCTGGGGACCGAGCGATGGCCAAAAGGGAAGAGCAAGAGGCAGAAAGCCAGGCGAGACGGGCAAGGGGACAGCAGACGGGTGCAGAGAAGGTGGTCGCAGGGATGGGAAGCACCAGCCTGAGCAGACCCATACATTGTTCAGGTGCAGTGGGGCTGAGCCCTGGCACTTCACGTGCCACTAGCTGTCAACTTTAATTAACATGTAAGTTCCTGCCCTGATGCTGCAATAAGACGGGACGGAGGAACCATTTGGTGCAAGGAGACCAGATCCCCTTTGCTGGGCAGCAGTTTGCCACCCTGGGGAGATGTCCTCAGCATGATGTCTTCCCTCTCCAGGTCTCTGCTTCGTCCGACCCCCGCTCGGCGGGGGATGATGAGCTGCCCCCACCGGGGAAGGCACGGGGGCTGAGGCGGAGCGGGCAGGCTGGCCTGCGGCGGCACAGGCGCCGGGGGGTGGCTCAGCAGGCTGCCAGGAGCCCCGCGATGCCCCAGCCCGGCAGTGCTGGCCGGGAGGAGAGCCTGCCCTTCGTGCTGGACCTGCAGAGCTTGCCAGGGCTGGCCAACGTGGACCTGAGCGCCCAGAACCCCAACATCCAGGTGGGGAGCAGGGATGGGGGGGATGCGGGCGAGTTCTGCATGTGTTCCCCAGCCTCATTTTGTTCCCTAAAAGGAAAGATCTTGTGAGCGGGGTCCATGTGGCTGCTGCCATCTGTCTTCTTGGTAACTACCAGATGCAAATAGGCAGCAGATTTGCCACCTTGCTAGAGGAATTTGCTCACAGCCTTTTCCCTGCCTCCCCTCCCCAGCCCCTCTCTGTAGAGCAGGAGCAAACACTCCTACAGGGGTGACCTCTGAGTTTCTGAGGGTGGTGTTGGTGCCTGTGGGTGATCACCAGGTCCTGCACCTCCTGTTCTGCCCCTGCTCAGTCCCTCCCCATGAGGCGAGACCTCTTGCGCTCATCACTGGTTCTGTAGCCCAAACCATCTGTGGCCTCAGGCTGGGAACCAGTGCGGGGCTTGGCAGGTCTGTGACAGGGCTGTGCCTCGGCTCACTGCCTTGCCTCATATCTGGCCTCCAGGTGACCATCGAAGTGGTAGATGATCCTCAGGCTGAGATGGAGATGGACTTGTTGAAGGAGACAAGCAATGACTGGTCCTTGACATCCTCTGAGTGGCTGTCCCACAAAGACCTCTTCTGGCCCCTCTTCTGGGAATACACCGACGCTGCTGAGGAGGAGGAGGAGGAAGAGGAGGAGGAGGAAGAAGAGGAGGAGGAGGAAGAGGAGGAAGAGGATGACAACCTGGATGTAGGGGACAGGGAGGAGGAGGAAGAGGAGGAGGAGGAAGATTACACAGCAGAGTATGAGGAGGAGTCCATGCTCAGTGGAGTGGGAGGTGACTGGGACCAGCGGTGGCCTGGGCAGAAGAACTGGATCTTTAAGGAAAAATATAATTATGGTGAGTCCTCCTGAGTACGTGCAGCTGCCCTGCAGACCAGCACTGCCCTCCCCTGCCCTGCCTGACCCGCAGCCCTGTCTCGCTGCAGGGGGAGCAGCCCTGCACCCGAAATCACAGCACACTGATGCTCAGCTCCTACTTAAAAAATAAGCAAGTATGCCAAGGAGCGAGGCCAGCACCCAGAGGGGGCTTCCAGCAGTCAGACATGCCAGCATCCCGGTGGGAATTGTCCTTGTGTGTAATCAGACTGGAGCATGAGCTCCAGCAAAGGCATGCTCAGATGAGAAAAACAATGTAAATGTTAATGGCAAGTGCTGCTGCCATCAGCTCAGGTCCCCGTGATGACGGCAGTGCCAGAAGCCTTTGCCACAGACCTGGCACCCCCCAGGAGCCGGGCAGCAGAGGGCTAGGTGGCAGGTGCTGCTGGGTGGACGGGCCAGGGCACCACAGCAGCTCCCTCCTGCAGCTTCCCAGCCACGAGCAACCTTTGCTAACATGAGATGCTTCAGCATCACAGCCAGTGCACTGGGTGGGTTCGCTGAGGATGGGGATGGGCAGCAGTGCCTGTGTGGGTCAGTATGACCATGAACGAAGCTGTGAGAATGACAGCCTTTGCTCGGGGGCTGCCTCCCTGGGGTTGCCAGCGAGGACGGGGTTGGCCCTTGGCATCACATGGCTGGGCACCTCCATGTGCCCTGGGCAGTAGTGGCCCTTCATGCCTGCAAAAGACATCTCAGGGACAGGGAAGAGCTGAGGGATGTGCCGGGTGGCTGCTGGCTCCTCTCCCACTGAGGCTTTGCTGGGGTCCACCACTCTCTGCCTCTTCCCTGCTGTGCACAGACTATGAAGATGAGGAGGAGTGGAGCCCGTGGTCCCCCTGCAGCATCACCTGTGGCAGTGGCAACCAGAAGAGGACCCGGTCCTGTGGCTATGCCTGCACAGCAACGGAGTCGAGGACCTGCGACCTGCCACGCTGTCCTGGTGAGCCCTTGGCCATACACAGCTTCAAGAACTAGTTGTGTTTAATGACCACAGGGGTTTGTTTCCACAGAGGGGTTGTGATGGGGCTTCACGGCTCCCCAGGTGGAGAGCCGCCGGGTGGTAGAGCTGGCATCCAGCTGGGTGTGCCACTCCTGGCACCGCTCTCACTGGGAGCTTGAAATCCTCTCTGGAGGCATATTGAGAGCTGGGTCCATCCACTGGGATTTGTATAACCCACAGCCTTGGGTGGGCCTGTCCCGCATGTCTTGCTGCCAGCCCTGCCTTCCAGGCACAGGGCTGTGTAACCAAAACAGTGGTGGGAGAGAGGGTGGAAGATGGATGGTGTCTGGTGCCCTTACGGAAAAAAAAAAATCCCACCACTCCTCCTGGTGCTCAGCTGGCTCTTTGGGGTTTTTTTTCCCGTCTCAAGGAGCAGAGGGGGAAATGGTCTTGCCCACAGAGGAGATGCCTTTCAAAAATGACAACACCACAGAGCTGTTCAACTCAGGTCAGCCTCTGCCTCTGCTTTGCACTGGGGGCTTCGGTGCCAGACCCCACGGGGTGGGTGGCTGGCTGGTGCGGGGGGGCTCTGCCAGGGGTCCCTGCATCTGGTGTCCAGACCTAAGTCACCCAAACCGCTGCCGCAAGCAGGCATGGGCAGCCATGCTGGGGAGCCCCGCTCCTCCCGCAGCCCTGGTACGACGTGGTCCTGCTTTGCAGCGCGGTGGCTGTGGCCAGCCTGCCGCTTGCCCTCTGCCCTGGGGGGATGCTGCCAGCCCAGCCCCTGTGGCGATGGGTGCCCTGCATAGAGGCCCTGCTAGGGGCAGCTCTGCCCCAGCGTGAGACCCCTGCCCTCTGTCACTGCCTCAGCGATGGAGCCTGGCTCTAGCTCATCCCAGGAGCCCGGCTACTCCTGCCTGGCTGTTGCAGGCTCTGCTGGTGGTGCTGGTGAGGCTTCCAGCAAACTGCAGCTGGGTAAAGTGGGGTGCGGGCTGCGCGTGCCCTCACCCTTTCGGTGCCTTCCCCCTGCCAGAGGTGGACAGCTGCGAGAAGTGGCTGAACTGCAAGAGCGACTTCCTCACCAAGTACCTCAGCAAGGTGCTGACAGACCTGCCCAGCTGTCCCTGCTCCTACCCTCTGGAAGCTGTCTACAGTGCCGTCAACCTGCAGGATGAGCAGCAAGGCAAGAGCTTCCGATGGCGGGATGCCAGTGGCCCCAAGGAGCGCCTGGACATCTACAAGCCAACAGCACGCTTCTGCCTGCGCTCCATGCTCTCCCTCGACAGCACCACCCTGGCTGCCCAGCACTGCTGCTATGATGAGCACACTCGCCTCATCACCCGCGGCAAGGGGGCCGGTGTCCCCAACCTCATCAGCACCGAGTTCTCCCCAGAGCTGCACTACAAGGTGGACATGCTGCCCTGGATCCTCTGCAAGGGCGACTGGAGCCGCTACCACGCCGTCCGGCCCCCCAACAATGGGCAACGGTGCGCTGACAACCCCACCGAGGAGGAGTATCTCTCCCAGCTGCAGGAGGCCAAGGAGTACTAGCCACAGCCACGCTCAGAGGAGCCGTGGCCGCTGCCGGCTCCCACCCCAGCCCAGCCTGGCAAAGCCCCGGCCCTGCTCGTGGGCTCCTTGCTGGTGCCGAGCAGAGCGGGGAGGATGTGCCATCTGTCTCGTCCCCTCAGAGGGACGCCTTGGCCCCCCCTTGGGTTCCTGAGGGTGCCAGAGGTTATTGCGGCTGATCCCTGCCGTGCCACCTGGGATGGTCCTGCACCCCAAGGTGCCTGGGCTGGCACACGGAATGCTGCAGGGGATGGGAGGCGTGAAGGGAACGCAGGGCTGCTCCCATCTGCTTTTATTCTCTACGGTCTTTCAATGCAACCTGAAAGCTGAGCGTCTGCAGGGTGAGGAGGGTCTGCAGGGTGAGGAGGGTCTGCAGGGTGAGGAGGCCTCAGCTCCTGCTGGCTTCACGCTGCATCTGAGGAGCTGGCCTGCTGCAGGCAGAGCTGCCTGCTCTTGCCTGGACACCTGCTGGCCCACTTCTGAACCTGGTGGTGGGTCCTCCTAGGGAGGGGCAGGGCTGGTCCCAGCCATGCACACGGAGCCGGGACCCCCCTTTGGGTTCTTCCATGTGCGGTTGGGAAGGAGCAGGGAGAGGCTTAGGAGGGTTTCATGGGCCTGGGGGGTGCGTGGGGCAGGAGGGAACTGGCCGCCTGGGCTCCCTTCCCACCGTGGGTTTGGCTGCGAAAGGAAACACGGGGTGTCAAAGCCAGACATGAGTGGGGGTCAGCGTGGGGGACACGCCAGCTGTGTGCATTTCAGCCCCTCTGCCTCAGTGCTTGGGGGAGTGGGGTGGCAGCACCCATGCAAGTCCCACCGCCTCCACGCCTCGGCTCCCTGGCAGCCCCCGGCACATTTCAGTGCTCGGGAGCACCCATGATGTGACCCAGCAGAGAGTCCTGAGTTTCCCACCCAAAGCCCTGCCGGGCAGGAGGCAGCTGGGCCACCACTCGTGCCATGGAGAGGAGCAAAAAGCATCGAGCTGAGTTCTCCGTGGGGGTGGGAACAAGTCAGGCACTGCTGGGAGCCCCCAACATTGCCACTCTGGTCTGCTGCTGCTGGCCTGGGGCTCTGCTCCATGCTGTGTCTGCCCAGGTCCCCAGCGAGGGGCAGCCCATGGGAAGCAAGTTGTGGGTGCACACTGCGCTCCCCAGGCTCCCTGCCTGGCCGGGCAAGCCAGTGCGGCTCCGAAGGGGGAAGACACACACATGTGAATGTCAGTGCCTGGTGTCTGCAGGTCACGGATCACGACGCTCTCTGTTGGCACTTTGGTATTGCCTGGGGTTTATTCAGCTTCAGGTTCATGGCAGTTTCTCCCAACATATTTTGGGAGCTCCCAAGTTTCCTGCAGAGAAACCAGGCTGAGCACCTTTATCCCTGGACATTCAGTTGCTGAACCTGGCAGAACCTTCTAACCTTTATTCAGCAGATTTTACACATCAGAGGAAATAAATGAGCAAGTGAAGCACATGTAAAGATGAATGGAGTGATTTCTAGACTAGAGGTTTCACCCAAGGCCTTTGGCTACTCTGTTTTCCTGCAGGACACTGTTGGACAAAAAACCACCTGTCTGGGTGCAGAGGTCCTTGGTTGGCTGTCCTGTGCTAGGTCTGTCCTTGCAGGAGCTTTCTCTAGGGCCAGTGAATATCCATAGTCTGATAGCTCTTTTGGGAGTCTTTTTGGGAGCATCTTATATCTGTTGAGTGTATGTTGATCGTTTTGCCTTGGTTACTGATAGAATACTACATCCTTGGTCATTCAGTACGTCATGGCTGGTAAAACAAAAGTGTTAATGAAGTTACCAGTGAATTATTCTTATTTAACAATTATTCCACACTCGTATCCCCAGACTCCAGTTATGAGTGCTATCAAGACACAGGCAAACACAGTCCGTTTCCCAACAGGCGAGCAGTCTGAGATGACCAGTGTTATGCAAAGGGTGAGAAGGACGACACAACCAAATAAGCATTGATGGAGACCCAGGCCCTGGTAAATTTTCATGACCATTACATGTTCCCTAGCCCAAATGGTCATCTGCTCGCTAGTTTCTCGTAAAGAGGTAGGTCATAAAGAGGTTGTTGAGACGGGGGTGCAGTAATCTGGTGGCTTGGTTCTGGGAGCCTGGCATGTGTGTGGGGAGGCTCAGCAACAGGCATGGAGGTGTTTGTGTGGGAAACCAGTTGAGTGGCCAAGGCCAAGGAAGGGTGAGCTTGTTACCTTCTGCCATTTAGCAGAGCATCTTCCCATTTCCTCTCCTTTACCATGTCATCATTAACAGCAGCAGACTCTCAGAGGAGCTTATTTACCAATTGCGCAGAAACTTCTTTAAAACAGCCACCTGTTAAATGTGCCTAGTGTCCAGCACTGGACGGACGTGTGGAAGCAGGACCTCTGCAAAACAGCCTTTCTTGGGGGAGACTTTCCATAGCTCAGCCAATTTGTTTGTTAGACCGGCTGCTGTCTGATCAAGTGCTCTTATAGTAAGGACTGGTGCTCAGGATTTGCATCCTCCTCCTCTTTATACTGGGTGCGTCAACCAGTCTAACCCCAGAAGAAGAAACCATAATTTTTGTAGGAAATGGAATTCTTGTCCAAGGGCAAGTAGAAAAAATTCTTGCATTGAGCTCCCCCTGCCCCCAAAAGCTAGCTGAAAGCTGGGAGGCTGTTCTGCCTCGCTGCCTCTGTGGTTTGGATGATACAGGCATGAACTAGAGCATGAGAAATGAGAAGCAGCGTTGTTCCTCACACAAGCACCTTAGACACCAGGAGGCTTTGCGGGGCACCATGAGAAAAGTAGGCATTGAGCAAGCACAAAATTTTACCGGCTTATATATCCCATCGAAGGTTCTGTCCAGCCCACTGCTATTTAAGTGATAAATCTCATAAGCTTCCACTCCTGAAGTTTATTTTGGTTTTATATATAATATATGTCTTTTATTCCGACAAAATTTGATAGAGAAGAATTCTTTATTCTAATACTGCAATAAAGCACTTTATATATGTACATGTTGCCGATGTTGTTCAGTCGGGACTGAAGCGTATGTTGCAGTTTGTTTTGGTTGAGAGGGATGCCACTGTGTTGAATGTCTTGGGTCCCCAGCCCCAGCTGTACTGCAAAGACCCTGGTGGCTTCTCTTCCTTCCCTTAGCATTTGCATTTGATGGTGTCTGGTTGCAAAAATTGCAGCTAACAGAGACTGTGCGGAGCCCGCCACCACAGCCATGGGGTATGGGAAGTTCTGTCGGCAGGGAAAGGAGTCTCCTACATGATGATCAGGGTCAGTGCTGCAAAGCAAATGCATTCCCTGTGCCTTCAGCCCTGATCCCAGGTTTTACTCCATGCTCAGCCTGGCCAGAGCTGGGTGCCAGCCAACCTTACACCAGTACACTGCTTTAAGCAGGTGTTGGGCATGGGAGTGGGTGAAAAAAACCACCGGCATCATCCCAGCTGGAAAACTGGTTTGGCCCACCACCTCCAGAGCCAACAGCTAACGATAACAGGGGGATTTGCAAAGCTTTCCAGGGATCACAAATTTCCTTTGCTGTTCATTTGCTGCATAAACCGTGACCACTTCCAAGCTCTTGCTATTTCCAGCTGGTTTCCCTCCTTTTCTCTTGCTCCTTTTGCCTTGTGCTGGCTGCACATCTGTCAAGGGTTATCTGCTGCTCCAGCATGGGAGGTCGGCTCCACAGCTGCCTGGCGCCATTGCTGGCCCCTGCCTGGGGGGAGCAGACGGCTCCTCTGGGTGGAGGATGCTCTGCACTTCCCGCTGGTCTTCTGCAACATCAAAACCATTGCTGCACGGAGCCCAAGCCAGGGGCAGCAGGCTGAGCTCAGCTCTGCAGGAAAAAATCACTCTTTCCCTGGAGGGGCAGCCAGCAGTTACTGCAGTGTATTTAATGTGCCTGACATGCCTTTATCCTCTGCAACAAGGTCCTTGCTCTGCTGGATGCTGAGCCCTGTTCCAAAACTGGGCTATAGAAATCCCAGTCAGAGGATGGAAGCAGGAAGAATCGCTGCCCTCATTCTGCAGGTGCTCAAGACCTGGAGATGTTGCTTGAAATCACAGAGTGAGTCTGTGGCAGGCTCAAGCTGCACCTTTGCCTGCTGCACGATGTAGAGGAGTGAAGCTGGGTTAATTCTCATTGATAATACACAGCTGTGGGCTGGCCTCAGGGGCGGTGGGTTGGTCGATGTAGATAAGGTGCAGGTGTGGCTGGTTCTGGTAAGGGGTTGAGAACCCGTGAAGAGGGAGCAACTGAGCAAGAAGCGGGAGCTGAGCTGAGCTGAGCTGAGCTGAGCAAGAAGCAGGAGGAAAGAGAGAGCATGCCCTGGGTGAGGAGGAGAAGGCAGCAGAGGGACTGGCATGGAGAGTGTGCCAGTATGAGATGGTAAAAGATGTTGTTGCAGCCTAGTGGTGTGGAGAGTGCTGTGACAGCATGAGACTTCTTTGACCAGTTGAGTTGTTATAGTTTGCCAGCCTGTACTGGAGCTTCATGTGGTTCAATCTGCACCAGTTCCCTGGCATCTGACTTGCAGCGGCATTAGTCTGTGCACGGATGGAGCTGTGCCCAGGTTTTGCTGGACACAGCGGTCAGCATCTGCTTGACCCTGAAGACCTCCCCTCTTGGCCCCAGATGAGTCAGGGGCAAGCTGTGCAAAGAACTTCTGGCTGTGAAGGACACCTGAAGGCATGGGAGCACGGCCAGCTGCCGGGGGGACAGGCGGGGGGACAGCAGCCCATCTTGCGGGGTGGAAGGGAGATGTCATAGAAATGTGTTTACAGCAACCCAGATCCCATTAGCTGTCACCTTTCTTTCCAGGGCTTCTGCTCCAAGATTTTGCTCCTTGGACAGCACACAAAAAGCCCAGCTGGGCCCAGAAAGGAGATGCTTTGGGAGAAGACAGAGGATGATGATGTCAGGAGAGTCTGGCCAAAGCCTGTAGAACAGACCTGAACTGCCAGGTCTGGCCTTAGCCTAGGAAAGAGCAAAGTGTGGTTGTGATGGTCTGTGGACCTTGAGTTAAGCTCTGGAGGGTAATAAAAGACCTTTCAGGCACCCCTGTGAAAGGATGTGCCCCACTGTGCGGCCACGTTAGCCCTCTGGGCTGGCTGTGCTGGTGGCACAGCGTGGCACACAGCCACCATCTTCTCTGTAGAAGAGATGAAAAGGAGGAAAAAAAAAAAATCACACTAGCTGCAATTTTTTGGCAGCAGCCTTGCTGACGACAACGTGAATGCTGGGTGAACAGGAGCTCGTGTCAAGAGCTGGTCTCCAGAGCTTTGCCTGCGCCCTGAGCGCAGAGTCACCCCAGCAGGTCTCCAGCACCCGGCAGAGCCTGTCCCCAGCCCCACTTTCACCGATGCTGTGCAGAGGGATGCTGACACCACACCCGGCTACCCCTGCTCGACATGTTCGCAGGGTGGGATTTACTCCCTCCATCTCCACAGAGGATGGACCCACACGTTTGCAGTCGGAAAAAATGTCTCCCCCTCCTTCCCTGCCATGGAGCGGCCAGCTGCCCCTTGGAAATGCCGGAGAGGAGCCCAGCTGGTGGGGCCCAGCCCCTGCTTTGTTCCAGGTCCTTGCAAGCACGTCAGCTATTCTTCTCTTGCTGCATGAGAGCCTGGCAGTAGGAATCACAGCCTCGCACAGCTTGACCATCATGCAGGAGCCAGGGACCACAGCAGAGCCCATCCACAAGCCTGCATCCCCATCACAGCATCCCCCTCCAGCCCCAGTCCTCTGTGCACTGGGAGATGAGCAGCAGCTGGCAACACAGCTGGGAGGGCTCTGAAGAGCCAGGAGCAAGGTTTCCCCCAGGCATCGCAGCCTTCTCACATGGGGATGTACCACAAAATGAATTTGGATGGTGTCTCGAGAAACTACGTAGCCCCACCATGAGGATGAGGGCTAATAATTTCTCACTGGTGGGTTTTGCTCTCTTCTGGGCTTCAAGCTCTCCAGTGATGGAGATGCCACTGTAACTTTCAGCTTTACTGTTCTTGTAGGGAGAAATACTTTCCTAGCAGCCAATCTAAATCCTTTCTGGTTTATTTTAAGCCCACTGCATCTTATCTGCAGTGGTCACAGAGAGCATATTATTGCCTTATTTGCCCCTGTCTCGTGTATTTCAGAATTTTATCGCTGTGTTCCCTATTTCCCTCCTTCTGCACCATCTTCTTTTCTCTAGACTAAATGCAATTCTTTCAGGGTTTCCCTAGAAGCTGTACTTGTAGACCTCCAGTCGGTCTTGTTGCCCACCACTGGGCTTGCTCCAAGTAATGCACATCTTTCTTGAAGTGCAGAACCCAAATCTGAAGCCACAGGGTCTTGTCTGGGGATTTCTTAATGCTATATGGAAAGGTTTCTTCACAAGACCTACAAACCCCAGCCTGCCCAGGCAGCTTTTGTTCTCTTCCATGATGTTTTAAATTTCTGTGCATTCGAAAATTCACTGTAACCTGCCCAGCCTGAACATCTTTTACAGTGTGCTGCCACGCCTGTTCCTTCCCCTCTTGTACATGTCACTGGTGGTTTCTACCTCAGTGTAAAACTCCAAATTCAGTGAGGTCAAATATACTTTTCTTTTCTTCCCCCTCCTGGATCACTTTTCCACTTGGTTAAGATAATTTTCACTCCTAAACTTGTCTTCTAAGGGTTTTACAGCACCAGTGGTGATATCTATTATTTTGGACTTTTAAGTTATCAATTATATTATCTTCTATACTGAAACATACTGGATTAATTACAGCTCTGTTAGGCCTTCCCTTATTTACTAATAAAAATATCATATAAAACATTGCCTAAAGTGATTAGGCAATAAATAATAAATACATAATTTATTATTAATAAATTAATTATGAATAAAGCCCAGATATTTTGCCAAAAAGAAAGGCATTAGGTTGATTTGATAGGAGTTGTGCTTGTTGTAGCTATGATACAGGTGTGCTGGTCGTTTCTTTTTAGTTGATTAACCGGGTATTTAAAGATTACTGACTGTATTTTTTCACGAATTGACGTTACAGACTGATCTCATTCCCTTGGCCCTCACCTCGCTCTCTTCCTCCCTCTCCCCAGCCCCATTCCCCATTGAATTCTGAAAGGTTACTCCACTTCCCCAAGTACGTGTTCCAGGGTAAACTGCATCAGACCCTCTCAAGCTGGATACATCCAACTACTTTGGCTTTAAGAAAAAACTATTTTATGTAAGTTCTTCCCCTTTTGCCATTAAAGTGGGGTTGGGATGACGTTTCAAAGCAGTTTTCAGTTACTTAGGCTAGGGGCTTTCAATGGCTTTGATTTGTGGCCCGCTTTTCCCATGGAAGTTTCACATACACAAATGATCAAAACACAGGAGACAGGGCCAAGGGAGTCACAAAACGGTCACCTAAACCAGCATCCATCTCTGGCAGGGTTCAACAGCAGGTGAGGAGGAAGAGTAAAGAAGGACAAGCACATGTTGCTGTTTCACCGAAGTACTTTCTTTCCCTGTTGCCAGCAGCTGGTGGCCCAGAGGCTTCTTGAGCCAGGTGTGATGGTTGTTCTGTTTAACAGCCCTTAGGTGGTTTATTCTCCCATGCATTTTTCCACTCCTGTTTTGAAGCCATGTAATCTTTTAGTGGCAGCATATCACCAGCTGCAAGAAATTCCAGAATTCACTAAATGTGATCAGAGACTCCTTCGGTTGGGACCCTGCATTATGTTGTTTGATGGTTGCTCCTCATTTGTCTTCAAGTCCATAGACAGTCAGGGTCCACCTCTGACCGCTCATCACCGTGAAAAATTCACTATTTACTTCTGTCTCTATTTTCTGGGGGTTTAACCTTGGTTTTCTTTAATTCACAAGACTTTCCCTCTTATCCTGTCAGTTCAGATTCTTGAAGAGCCTTTGAGCAGAAGAATACTGGACCTTTGCTTTTCTTCCTCATCTTATGTAGCCCTCCCTCCCCCAAATAGCTGAAGGAGTGCAAACTGTGTCCGGCTCTCTGGACACTTCCAAGTAAAGCAAAGGGCTGGGGTTTCTTGTATGGATGCCTGCACCAGCTGTCAGCTGTGGCTGAAGGGCTGGGTCTCCTTGCCCAGAGCAGGCAGAGGCAGCGTGGGGACCGTCACTAGCATGCAGTGACTTAAGGCTCAGATTGCCTTCGCCCAAGAAACGGCTGAAGGGGTATAAGGCGTTGCCACCGCTGTGCCCTGTTAGCATTAGTACGTACGGGCACGCTCTGAGCCTCGGGCTAGGCGCTAGCTCACAGCCTGGCCTTTTAGCACCAGCTTTCCTTCACTGGCGGGTGAGTGCAAGAGATTCTGTTGTGAACAGCAGCCAAGGCACGGCTACGTGGTGGCTGCACAGCCTGCTCTGCTGCGGCTGGGATGGCATTTTCCAGCCCAAGGGGCAGGGAGCCAGCTGGGGCAGCACCAGCATCACTCAGGGCAATCGGTTTTGCTGGCAGAAGAGCCCTCGAACAGCCCCCGAGCAAAGCCCGGGGTCCCGAGCCCCGGGAATGTGGGCTGCCGGCTGGGGCCAAAGCGCAGCCTATTAGAGTAGCAGCAGGATGCCCAAAGTAAACCCTGCTTGAGATGAAAGGAAGGCAATTAAAATTCCACTTCAGCTGCCTTCCTGTCCCCCTTCCTAACCTTCCAGCGGCAGGTGATTAGCGGGATCTGCCTCGTGCCGCCCTGGCCCAGCTGTGCCAGCAGAGCCCCGCTGCAGGCAGGCACAGCTGCCCGCACGGTTGCCCGAGCACAGCCAGGACACCGTGATGCTGCTGTCGAGTTTCAAGTTAACTTACGAGTCATTCATTCAGTTTTCCCAGTCATTTTGCTCTCCTCTTACCAAAGCTCTTGCTTTGGCTGGGAACACACTCACTAACCCTGCTGTTCAAGGTTTCCCGTGTTTCTGTCCAGCATTCCCCAAACAGAAAACCAAACACGTACGCTGCACGGTGACATCAGTGTGCTTGCATCACGTTACGCTCCCGCAGCTTACCAGATGTGTACAGTAGTTCATCTGTGCGTAAGAACCCTGGCAAAATGCCTCTGGCCCTTTTCCCAGCCAGACGGTGCTTAAAGACATCCCTGCAGGACGCAGGGAAGCCCTACCTACCGCATCTACAGGCACCCAGTCATGGCACAACTTCCTTTGCAGTCACAGGCCAGCACAGGGGTAAGCACACAATACAGAACTTACTTTCACACTGCACTCTTGATGTCTGTACACATTTTAGCATGAATAGTCACTTTGGAGTAGCGAGTGGAAAACGCCAGAAATGCTCTCCATAATTTAAAAGGCAACTCAATTACATTTGGGTTTTTTTCAGTGGACACTAGTTTATCTCTCTCTTCTATTGAAGGGGATGGCTACAAAACACCATTCAGATTACAAAAAATAATAATTAAAAATAATTAAAAAACCCCCCAAAACAGTAGATCTCATCTAGCAACACTACCTCTGGCTTACTATAGGTGCTCTGCCAGAGAAGCGCATGCCTGAGAAGGGAACATCTGAGCACTTCAGTTGCTCTTGAGGCTACACAGATTTGACACTTCTGACCAGAACTAGGTTTCCCCCCCTTATCCTATAGGCATATTTATTTCTTTAGAAGACATCTCTGGGAACTGTATTAGCAGGAGAGAACAAGCAACACCAGTCAAAGCAACAGCTGAAGGGGGGTCAGCCAAAAGTACTGCACCTTGTTTATTTTACAGGAATAAATTCCACCCCCATCAGGGCTCTTCATAGTTTGCTTTGGCCTGTAGCTCTTGGAAGTAGCTGACCCTGGGCCCCACAACCTCCTAGAATCATTTTGTAGGTAGAGGAGTTTCCCTCGCAGTGGTTAGCTGATTGTCTTTGAAATCAGGTGACTAAATGATTGGCATTCTTGTAGAGCAGGCTACTGTTGTCTAAGAAAGGACCGTGTTGAAGAAGGGGATGTGCAAAGGAGGAGAGGGACAGCTTGAACAGGATCTTGGATCCCTTCAGAAATGGGAAGGGTTTGAAACATTTACTAGCGGCAGATCAAAAGCAGAGAGAAAATGAGCAGCTGCTCAAACTAAAAACTGCATCAAGCTCATACTCTCCACTCCCCCAGAAGCGAGAAGTAAATCACATCGGGATCAACACTCCTCATTGATCAGTGTTTTTCCAGACAGATCCCTCCCCTCAGCCTATTGACCAACCCTTTGAACTCAAGCCGATGTGAGGACACAAGTTCCATGGTGTTTTTTTTAAGTTAGGTTTATTTAGCAATAGAAGTATGTACATGTAAGAGAATCCCCTGCAGCATGAGACATGCACAAAGCAGTGAGGGACTGAAAGTGGTGCTGCTCAATGGCCTTCCTCATCACCTGTCATCCCATTTTACTCAGCAGTAGGGCCAAGATTAGAAAGGGACAGGTGAAAAATGTATCAGTCCACGTGGCAGAGTCTTCAGGCAGAGCCTTCCCAGCAACCAGTATTAAAACAAGCGGGCGCCATAGCCAAATGTCTGTTTAATGCCCTCGAAGTAGTAGCGCTGCCAGCCTTGCTTTGTTCTTTCCTCCTCACTGGCAGGAATGCCCTTGCCTTCCAAGCACACCTCCGTCTCACCACCTTTGTCAGTGAAGTTCAAGGTAATTGTTGCAAAGTGCCCTGGAGGAACCAAAGCAAATCTGTCAGTAGTGTGTCGTATAGTATATGCTGCCCCAAGGAGCTACTCTGCTCCTCCTCTCACATGGCACCACTGACAAGACTCCTCAGGATCCTTCCCAGAGGATCTATTTATGACAGCTGCAGGCGTTCCTCAGGGAGAGAGGGAGGAGAGGGCTCCCTCTTCGTGGGGTTTGAGGCAGTTGCAGCCACAGCTGAGCAAACTTCCTAATCCCTGGCTGCTGCTCTAAACCGTGGCTGATGATTCTGACCTGACTGTGTGGGATATGAAGGTGGGGTATGGCTGGTGCAGCTCCCTGAACACCCACGTGCTCCCCACTCATGAGCCAGAGTGCACTCTGGCAAGTGGGGCTGGAATTCTTCAAACACAGGCAAGGCTGTAAGACCATAGTCCATTTTTGGACTACTTACCAGCTGGCCAAGATTTAAATCTCCATTTCATAACAAGTTGCTTCTCAGGGACCTTGAAAAGAGAGAGAAAGACTGAGTAGTAATTTTTTGCAAATCCTGCAGTCTAAGAGAAAACAACTAGAACTGTGTTCTAGTGATCTGAAGCCTTAAGAGACCCCTTGAGAAACAGAGAGAGAGAGGGAAACTGATTTTAAGCATCTTTTCTGCTCCTCTTCTAGGAACGTAGGCCGTAGTACAGCCCCAAACACTGAGACAGTGTCCCTGTCCAGAAGACTTCAGTGGCAAGAGGGCTAAAGAAGAAAAGGGTCAGTTACTATCCTTAACACCCCTCCAACCCCTACTAAGTAAGTAAAATCACACAAAGACAGGGCAGATGCATGACTCACAACCAGATTTTGTCCCCAGCCTGAAGTCCTGTACATTAATCTATACTGTAAGGAACAGTTCAGTAGCCACAGTGATTAGAGATAATTATTGGGCACCAGGTAGAACCCTGCAATTAGCTAACTGAAGCACTGTTACAGAATTGATACCTCAAAAATAAAAAGGCTGCCCCTGAGCGAGACACACCTGCACTAGTTAGTACTTACTAGGTCAACAAACTCTCCTGTGACGCTGCCATCCAGCAACTGAAACTTGCCTCCTTTATCAGCTTCCAAAGCAGCTTGTGCATGGGTGAAAGCTTGGACCATCTGAAAAGAATTCAGAAAGAGACCCATATTACTTGACGCTATCTGGTTGCAAACTCACTGCCCAATGCCTCCCAACCAGCTACAAAAGCTCTGCAAGATGATGTAAGTCAATAGTGTAAGGTCCTCATCAAGAAAAGACAAAAACCCTGTTCTGGCCAGTTAGCTTGCCTCTACGGCAGCATTCTGCCTGCCAAAGGAAAAGAACCCCTAGTTTTTGTATCCTATGCAGTGTTCTGTAAGCCACACTTTGATTTACTCTGTTTATTTCTTTACAAAACCTAGTTCTAAGAAAAGGTGGTATTTTTTGCTGCCCCCTTTAAAAAAAGAAAAGGGGGGGGGAGGAACAAAAGACTAAGACCATGTTTAAATAACAATATAATATTGCTCTCTCTTCTTAAACTATATAATAGTGTGCAGGACAGGGGAGGCTACTCCTGAAGTATGCTTTGATACCACCTAACCTTAAAAGGAAAAAAAACCCAAAACCAACAGGCACACAACTGTAAAATCCCAAGAGATCTGACCACATGCAGTAAGGGATACACCTACAGATAGGTGCTGACAGCAGTCTGGAACTGGCTTCTGGCTGGCATTAATCCTCTCTTGTCAACTGTGTGAAAAGATGCACATGGGAGCTTTAAGCAACTATTCTGCAGACCAGCTTTCTTACTCCATTCTCATGGATTGTGAGTGTCCTACAGAATGCCTTAAAAAGCTTCTTAGAAACAACCTCCTATGTGCAAAGAACAACTCTCAGAACAAGCCTGGCATTACCTCCTGAGTAACAAATACCCGGTAGAGCTCCTCAGGAGATGTTAAGAAGGTGTCCTTCAAGCTGATCTTACACGTAGGGATCTTGACTCCTATGGATTTGGACTGTGACGTGGCAGTGCCACTGCTGGCAGCCATCTAACAAAACAACAAGCAAAACATACATACACATTTTTTCCCACCAAAATAATAACAATAATTAAAAAATAATAATAAATAAAATCAACAAACGGATCACATATCCAAGAGAAAAAACGAAGGCCTTTGGTAAAGATGTAATTAGGTACAACCATATTTCAGTATAAAAAGCAAATTTATGACCCTGCTTAAATTAAGAAATACCACGTGCTGCAAATCAAAAGTCAGGCCTACACCACAGACTGCCAATTTCTCCCTATTTTTATCCTATGAATAGCACGGGTTGCTCCTGTAAGCCCCAGAATCTAATACTGTGTACTTTCTTCACAGATCCCAAAGCACGCCTGCAGTTTTATTTACCTTGCGGTCTTCTGCTTTAGGAGCCACCTGAGGTGTTGTTTCCATGTGTTCACCATTCACTGTGGGCAAAATCATGCCCTGGGTGAATTCTGGAAAGACAGGAATGCGCCCATGAAACTAATAAAAGATCAAGTAAACCTTTTAACTGTTCTTTGAAATACACAATCAGAAAGGGTTTCCCGGTTGCCTGCTCTTGCTAGCTCCCACAACTTGAAACAGTTAAAGAAAAGTAAACACACCTCTCTTCTTTTTTTTTTTTTTTTTTTACAATAAGGAAACTACCTCCTCTTCCTAGCCTAGAAAACCGATCACTATCTTCTATACTTCTAATATGTTGCTCTCATATTAATGTTAGCCTTACACTTACGTAACTTTTTCCTCCTCTCACTCTCTGATATAAAGAGCAGCCACATCTCAAATACTTTGATCTTACTGGTCTAGACAAACCAAAGCAAGCCCTTCCATTTTTCAGACTGGCTCTCCCATTTCTCCTATCATTGTAGTACAGAATAAAATTACTTCTGACTCCATCTTTGATTTATCTTTTTTGACACCAGATGCCAGGACTAAACACAAAAACCCAGGGGAGGTCTCTCCAGTGCCCTGTTCAGCAACACCAGCACTTTTATAACTCCACCAGAAGTTTCAGCCTCTTTCAGCATCATGTTTGGTTTTTCTCCAGCTCTATCACTTCTGCCTTTACCAATTATAAAACAGGGTTCTCCTTCATCTGTTCAATCTAGCAAAACTCCATTACATAGCAGAATTTTATTACATGCGTACAATCTTATATCCCACAATACTTAGTTCCCACCTATTCTTATTCACTCCAGCCCACAAGATCATAATTCTTCCTGAATAACATTCTCATCTTCCACTGGGTGACTGCATCTCCTACCCTGAACACTAAAACACCTGGAAAAAAAACAAGGGTACAGCAATTTGACCCCAGAAAAACAGCAACCAGTGGTGGTCTGTACTCGGCAAAAGCTGAATATCTAGCATGTGTAGCACAATACAGGTAAATGGATACAAAAAGCAACTGTAGGGTCCACAGCCTGTACTAGACAGCAAAGCCAAACTCAACCAAAACATGCTGATTTAACTACAACTGCTGGAATCAGATTTATCTCCTAAAAAAAGATAATTTTGATCTGGATGCTGAGACAGCTTATTCAAGGACACCAACAAAACCTGAAGAGCAATATCCAGTTGTCAGTTATTCTCAAATCCAAACAACACTAGATGCCTTTACTAGCACGGGAAAAGAGAAAACACAACAAATTAGAGAGAAGATATCACCTTCCAAGGGAATATGAAAACTAAAGTCCAGGTTGGGCCACATGCAGCGACTGATACTGTCACTGAGGTAGCAAACATGTTTTATACTGGTTTCAATTTCTCTATAGCTGACCTTCAGCATATGAAGGACATTCTCAGTTTTAAAACATAAATCCAAAAATGCTGTTTATTACTGGGTTATCACTAAAACCAGTCTTTCTGGGTTGTGCTACAGTGCCTACAGACAGAAGTGCTTCTTACCAAATGCTAACCATTATCAAGAGACAGCAAAGTGTTGTTGCTCTGACACCTTCCTGTCAAGATGAGGTGAAGACTGATACTCACTCCCATTACCCTCATCCCTTCTTTAGCGTTAGCTCATACGGATTCCCGTAACACTTCTCCCTCTCAGTTACATACCTGTTTTGAGAGTACTGATGTAAGTTTTCATTGCATCTCTAATTTTTTTTGCACCTTCTTGCTTCATCAGGGTCTTCAAGTTAGTGTCAGGCTCATCTTTGGCAAGGCTGACATGGATCTAAACAAGGAGGACACGTGCTGATTAACAAAGCCATACTTGCACGGTCCTTTTAGTACTCAATTCAACATCACAGTTAGACTTTGGCCGAACTTTCACAAGCAGCAGTGCAGTTTCATTAATCTTTCACTTTATCTCTCTCAGCCTACAGTAATGTATGCATGTACCTAGACACCTTCAAGTGCTATAGAGCCCTTACATCTAGAAGGCAGGAGTTAATTTGGTAAAGATACAACATGATAGGAAGGGATCCTTATCAGGGTATGTAGTGGCAGGATGAGAGATAACAGTATGAAACTGAAAGAGGGCAAATTTAGACTGGATATTAAAGAAGAAATTCTTTACTGTGAGTGTGGTGAGGCACTGGAATAGGCTGCCCAGAGAAGCTGTGGATGGCCAACCCCTGGAAGCGTTGAAGATCAAGTTGCACAGGGCTTGGAGAACCTGGTCTAGTGGAAGGTGTCCCTGCGCACGGTAGGGGGGTTGGAACTAGATGATCTTTAAGGTCCTTTCCAACCCAAACCACTCTATGATTCTATTAACTTAAGCAGTCTCTAACACTAAAATTTCTACGCAAATGTTCTAAATAAAGGTAACATAGAAGGAACTATTAACACTGTGAGGAGTCCTATTAGAACAACCATGCAGCCAGCAGTATTAGCCTTTAGCTGTGCTTACCTCAACTTCATCGATGTCATTTTCATCCGAGAGATTAGGAATCTCCACGTAACCTTTGTATTTCACGCCTGTCTTCGAGGTGCCTGCAATTACAATTACGTTGTTCAGATCAGTATTTCTTACTCTGATAAGAACCAAACTTGTGATGTATCACAACACAAGTCTTCCTTTTATTTCCCAAATAAGTATCCTTATCCTTAATCTTAGACTTGACTCTGACCTTGAAACAGGAGGGGAGAACATCACTCACCAGTCCACGCCAGCTTGATAGCCCACTCATAGAAGAAGATAAGTTTCCCTTTACGGTTGTTAATGGAGGCCTCTCCATCCAGCTTGCTCACTTCTGTCACCTCACAAGCCCCTTCCTCACCCTCCACCCTGACAGGCAGGAGGAGAGTTTTCAGCCGCTCTGTGGACCAGTTGGAGGCATCTCGCTCTGTCCTGCGAGAGAACCGGGCGCTGTGAGAACCTGGGCCAGGCCACACCGCCAGCACACACCGGGGCTACCCAGCCTTGGCCGGCCCGGCCCAACACACACCCGGGGACACCCGGGGACACCCGGGGACACCCACCCCCCCATAGGCCACACACACACACTCGGGCACCACGCACACGCCGGGGCTTTCCCGGGGCACCAGCCCCCCCCCCCCCAGCACCAACAGGCACACGGGGGAGCGAGGGCAGAGCCCTTCCCCGGGGCACCGGCCGCCCCCCCCCGGGGCAGCGGGCCCTGCCGGGTGGGCACCGGCGCCGGCCGGCCGGGCAGCCCCGCTCACCAGTGCCAGTTGTTAACGTTGGTGGCGTCCGCCCGCTGCTCGACGATCCAGCGCGGGTCTCCCTCTCCCCCCTTGGCCATCGGGACCGCCGCCGCCGCCGCCGCACCGCCCGCCCG
>JAVJGJ010000060.1:65474791-65490602 GCA_035590215.1 Microhierax caerulescens | reverse complement strand
ACTCTCATGGAAAGGTTTTTCTTTCTAAATCTTGGTCTCGCTTATCTAAGCTCCAGAGTAGAAGCTTGGGCAGGCTTCCAGACAGCTGTCTAGTGGGCAGTAGAATTCAGTTCAGTGCTATAAGAGCTGTGTCTCTAGAGGCCCTTTGCAAAAGCTTCCCCAGGCCTTGACCATTTTGCTGTCTCTTAATTCTGGTGAAGACTGATCTGCTCAGCTGAGACTGCCTCTCTGTGCTCACAGGTCCTGATATTCCTGAAACGGACGCTAAGGAGAGGTAAGTGTGACTGTGGCCAGGGTTTCTATAGTGCGTTTTAGTTAAGGGCAGAGTGGCTAGTTCTTTCACAGGGTGAAAGTCACAAAGAGAGCATGTGGGATATTGCTACTCAGCTGAGCATCAAATATTTCTGCAGCAAGTGTAATATGGGAGGGGGATGATGATGCCCACGAAGGTCCTGAGAGCTGCTTTAAGCAGTGATATATGGTAGTGGTGATGGGGTGAATGAAAATGAATCTAGGGGTAATACACTGCTGTGAATTCAGCTGGCAGCCTAGTGAATGGGCTCTTCTCCTGTGCTCTAGCCTCCAAGGCTGTGCTTTGAGATGGGATAAGGCTGTTGAATCCTGCCAGTGGCTTGTAACTCCAAGCACTGTGCTTAGCCCCCTCTGGCTTGGTAGTGCCAACTTACTTTACTCACCTGTATGTATCTCTCTCTCCTGTAGAGATCTTGTTTCGGGAGCTGGAGGTGCGGCAGGTGGCCTTGTGCCATCTGATCCATTTCCTCAAAGAGACGGGTGAGCAGAAGTTGCTTCTGGATCTGCTCAGGTGAGGTTCTTGCCCAGTCTTGTGGCAGGGCTGAGCACACTGCTAGGAACCTGTCTCCAAGTTAATGCTTCCTCATTCTGTTTTGCAGGTTCCTAGACAGGACTGAGGAAGTTGCTGTGAGTATTTCCAGGAACAGAACCTCTCTTACCTCAGTTAAGAGGAAGTGTAATGGGCCGGGGGAGGCTGGTTGCAGGATATCTGGTAGTCAGACAAGAGCTTGGCATCCCCGTTTTGCCCTCTGGAGTCCTTTATCTCCCAAATCCATGAGAACAGACTGTGCTTCTTTTCCCTCTCCCTTCAGCTGTCCCAGTACCGGGAGTATCTGAACATCCAGGATGTAGAAAAAAGGAGGGAATTTCTGAAAGGCTGCATTGGGTAAGAAAAAACACAAGAGGGTGGGAGGAACGTGGGTGCTTCACAGAAGGTGGTAGTAAAGAAAATTAAACATCCGTCCCAGTGACACAGCTTCTGTAGTTTGACAGCTGATGCTGGTTTTGCCTCAGTGGGAGTAGTAGGTTGTTGTGGACACAGTGTAGACTTTGGAAGGATTTGTGGTGATGACTAGTCCAGCAGCTTTTGCAGCTTTCTTGAGGGCAAAGATGTTTTAGGGGCCTTCTGATCATTGACCCTTCAGTTTGTGAAAGATGAAAGCTTGGGTGAGTGCTCACTGAGCACTTGAGGGAATTGGTAGCATCAGCTTTAGGTTGTTCTGTAAGAGGTGTCACATAATTTTTCCTTCTCTGGAGCCTGTCTAGGACTAGAGGGTCAGTTGAAGAGGGCAGTGGGACAGGAGCACGAGTACCTACTAGCCGCTCAAGCTGGGGAGAATGGGAGGAGTTCCCCACATCTCTGTGAGGAGCATGTTTGGTAGAGAAGAGCATCCTTCAGGGTGTCCTGCATTAAGAGCTGCTGACAGTGTCTCTTTCCTCCATGTCTGGCCAGGCTGCCATTTTCAGCTGAGGATACCTCCCACATCCAAGACCATTATACCTTGTTGGAGCGACAGATCATCATTGAGGTATGAAATCTTCCCTGCTGGTCAGGAGGTGACTGGGACTGGCTGTGAGATCTCTGCCTGTCCGTAATTTGTACCACTTTGGATCTAACCAGCTGGTCCTGGCTAGTGTAGTTTAACTGCTGTCCAAGCTGCTGTGCCTGGCACACCTGTGAAATATCAGACCTGAGACTTCATGGCATGTTGAGGCTGTGCTTGTGCATTGCTGTTGCAACACTTCCCCCAGGTCTGTACCCCGCAGCTAGGTCAGGCAGTTGCCCTGGCTCATGTTCACCCTCTCTGTCTTCCTCTTTTCACAGGCCAATGATCGGCACTTGGAGATGGCTGGGCAGTCTGAGATATTTCGGAAATATCCTCGCAAGGCTTCAATTCTCAACATGCCACTAGTGACCACCCTCTTCTATTCCTGTTTCTACCACTATACAGAGGCTGAGGTGAGGAGGATGTGGGAGAAGGGTTACATCTCATCCCTGTAGTCCTAAATGTGTGGGGTGGTTGAGGTGGAGCATGTTAAGGAAAGAAGGGGTATGAGTTCCTATCTCATTCCTCAGAGAGACCTGGAGGAACTCGGCTCCCCTTGTCCATCTGGCACCAGTTTGGAGTTTTCTTTTGTGCTCTAAGGTGGGACATTCAACATGGGACAGCCTGCCAGGGAGATGCTTCCTAGACATCACTTGTATCACTATGGCCCTTAATCCCATGAGGCTGAGGCGTGCAATACTGGTCTTGGGAGTGCTGTAATAGGTGCACTAGTTGAGGATGTAGGAGAAACCAAACCAGAGAGCTAATGGGGTGGGGTAGTTGATCTCTTCTGCCAGCTGTTTCCTCCTGTGGCACTGACATGAGCAAAAAGCAGTAAAAACTTGGGGAGATACACCCTGTGCAAGGCAAATGGCAAATGCCTTACGAGTGGTGTCTGAACCTGTCCTGCAGCCTGCCCTGCTGAGTTTTACTGACTCGTCTGCTCTCTCTAGGGAACGTTCAGCAGCCCGACCAACCTGAAGAAAACATTTAAGGTGTGTGTGTCTCCTGTTGTTGTGGCATCCCTAGTGGAAAATGTGGGCAGCCAAGTTGTACTTAGTGAGGGGGCTGGGTACCAGGAGTTCGAGGGGCTTAGCCCTGAGATGGGGAGGGGGGCATGGCATCCTCCTTGAGCAGAGCCATTCTGGAGGCTCGGGGAGGCAAGTGTGAGCCATGTGGAGGCTTTCACTGGGTGCGCCCTGGCTGCAGCAGCACTTGCAGATCCCCCACCTCCTGCTCTCTGCAGTGCCCGCCCTGGTCTCGGACAGCATCTCACCTCCTTGCTTAGCGGTTGATGTGGATCTTGACAGGGCTGGGGGCAGATGCCATTCCTGTCCAACCCATGCAGGCCTTCTCAGCTGTGCTAGTGCTCTGAGCGTAGCTTTCTGCCTTGCAGATTCCCGATAAGCAGTATGTGCTGACTGCCCTGGCTGCCCGTGCCAAGCTGCGAGCCTGGGATGATGTGGATGCCCTCTTTACCACCAAGGTGAGCTGTGGAAAGCCTTGCTGGGGACTCAGTGCCAAGTACTGATATCTACTGCTGATAGCTGGGTTGTTCTGGAGTTGCTGGACAGACTGGTTTTATTTCAGCAGAGCCCAACACCTCTGCTGCAGCGTGTTGCAGTACATTCCTCCTCTGCCTGCGTAAGACCTCTGCTGAGCCTGGCTTGGCTGCAGCAGCAAGGTCAGAGAAGGGGACTACCTTTGTGCTCTGTAACCAAAGGGTTTGTAGCCAAGCTACACAGCCACTGCATGAAGGGCTCTGCCAGCGATGCACATGGTGGCTGGTGACATACGTTGCTGACACTGGGGAAAAATATGTTCTTGTGGCTGGAGGGATTTCCCTTTAGGATTAACGTAGGGTTTGGCTCTCCTTTCAGAACTGGCTGGGCTACACCAAGAAGAAAGCACCTATTGGCTTCCATCGGGTGGTGGAGATCTTGCAGAGGAACAATGCTCCTGTGCAGGTGAGCTGGTGCTTATGTTGTCCTGCTCCTTGTTGGGATTTGATGTGTGAATGGTTCCCCAAGCTTCCTAGCTGGGAGCAGGAGAACAGCTTGCCAAGCAGCTGGTTCTGCCAGGTGGGTGCAGCATCAACTGCGTGTAGAAGCGTGCATGGTAGTGAGGGCTGGGTCCTAGGTCTCGCTGTAAGAGGGACAGCAGGCCCAGAGTTGTCTAGGAGGTCTCTCCCCACAGTGCGTTGTCGCTGGTTGCTGCATTAACTTCTCTTATGCTTAATCTGGCTGGCAACTGTTAACCTGATCCATAGGAACAAGGTAGCCTAAGACTCTGAGCTTTGTGAGCAAAGCTTTACTGCCTCTGGGCTCCTGAGCAGTCTTGTCCTGGTCACTTGTTGCCTTAGGAAGGAAGGGCTCAAGTCTGTGTGAGCAGCAGCCTTGGAAGGTTTCGTGACTAGGAGGAGGGAACGAGTCAGGAGGTACCCGAAGAAGGGAGCTGAGATGCTCTTCCTTCCCTCACAGGTGCTACAGGAGTATGTGCGCCTGGTGGAGGATGTGGAGACGCGGTTGAACCTCGCCACCAAATACAAGTGCCATGATGTTGTCATTGAGGTAGGTCTCTGGTGTGTGTGTGAAGAGATGGGACAAGAGCCTGTTTTTTCTCCCTGGTTTTCCTGTGCTCTGCCATGTGCTGCTGCTGTTACGTGCCTGTTGGGTTTTTTTTTTTTTATTCCTGTGGCCTGGGAGCAGTGATATGGTTCCCAGTGGAAACCAAGTGAGCTAGGAGAGTGGCTCCTAGCATTTGTGCTGTGGTGGGAACTTGAGGGGGGATTGAAGAGTTGCCCTGCTCGTCTGCAGGCAGGGCACCATCTAACTGCAGAAGTGTCCTCTTCACTCAGCTGGTTTTGCTGTTTGTCTAGACATACAGGGATCTAAAGGACCGCATCCAGCTGACAGCATATAAATGCAAGGTGGAGCGAGGCTCTGCAGAAGAAGAGAAGATAAACAGTGTTCTCAACAACACAGTAAGAAACACCTGCTTTTTCTTCCAGAATCTCATCAGAAATGGCTGTAGGTTAGGTGTCAGGGCATGGCTGTCCATCATACTTTTTGTCCTTGCTGGGAAGCTAATCTTATGTTTGGAGTTGCATTCAGTGTAGTAACAAAGGTTGAAACTGATAGAAATGGCACCCTCTGGCCATGGTTGTCCTTGTCAAGGACTGGGACTTGACAACTTGGCCCCTGAGGGATCGTGTTCAGCACTGGTATTAGTCATGTCTCGTTCTCCCTTCTAGCAAATCCGGTGGAAGAACTGAGCACCTGTGAAGCAGCCCGCTTGGCCGATGCCTTGCCAGTGAAAGAGGAAACTGCAAAACCCAGTCCAGTGCCAAGAGAGCAACTCTGTTACTACTCATTGCATGATCAACGTTTGTCAGTGACAGTGGGTGCCGGTGGCTTGTGGGACAGTGGCATTCAGGCTGGGTGAAGGCAACTGTTCCAGTGTAGCCAGTGAAACCATGGTACTGATCCAGCAGGGTTGATTCTTTTTGGAATCTGATTCTCTTTAACTTTGGCTCACTTTTGTTTGTGGAGGGAAGTTGCTGGGCACAGCAAGGTTACGTTTGCTCTGGGTGGTGCCTGGGCTTATTCTTGCAAGAGGAACAGGTCAGTCATGCTCGTGGGTCTCACCATGAGACAGTGCTGACCAGTCCCTTTAACACTCAAGCTGGCTTGAGCATCACCAGCCATAGCTGTGGCTGGAGTAAAGCCTACTGGACTGTGTTCTCCCTGCATCAAAGAATGTGTTGGGGGAAAGGAAAGGACCAGCTGCACCTTAAAACTTTTTTTTTTATTTTGTGTTAGTTTGTTCTGGCTCACCCTAGGAAAAGAAGTGTTGTACGAACTCCTGCAGAGAGCCAGGACAGTAGCCTCTGCCAGTGGCCTTGTGCTGGCACTCTGCAGCTTCTGGAAGATCCCGTTATCAGGGAAGAACATGCACCTAGTGTGGAGCTGGTCGGAGCCTTGCTGGGCTGGATGGAGCACAGAGAGACCCCTCTCAGTTGGCACAAACCTGCTGGCCCCAGCAGCTCTTTTCTCCGAGAGTGTTATGCCAGGAAGGATTGAATTGCACTTTCTTAGAAACACAACTCCTCAGGCAACTGCTGGCTTCATCCTTCCAGGCCTCACTTCAATTCCTTAAATAAAGCTGTCTCTTTCTCCTTGGGCTGTTTATTTCCTTCCCACACTGAGCACTTTGTCACTCTGTGTGCTAATCCTGAGCAATTTATCACACCTCTGACAAAGTGAGTATGCAGTGTGTTTTCTTGTGTCCTGAAAAGCACAGCATGTGTCACCATGGTGTGGCTTTGCTTGCAACAGTACTTTATTTCACACCTTCAATGCCATCAGCACAAGTGAATTAATTTTCATGTTGTAGGAGAGTTTGCTGCCACAGGGGATGGTCACACAAAGGTGAAGGTTATGAGTAGCGATGTACCAGCCTGAGGGCAGGGTTCCAGCCTCCTTGCTGCCCTGTGTGCTTCCAGGTTTTTTTTTCTGTTGGTGTTTGGCATTTTTTTTCCTCACAGAATCATTTAGACCTCCTGGTCTAGTCCAATCCTGCTAAAACAGGGTCACCTGGAACAGGCAGACCAGGACTGTGTCTATTGTGGTTTTCAGTATCTCCACAGCTGGAGACAACCCAGCTTCTCTGGGCAACCTGTTCCTGAATTTGACCATCCTCATAGTAAAAAGGTTGTCTTCAGATGGACTCACATTTCAGTTTGTGCCCACTGCCTCTTGGTGTCACTGGGTACCACTGGAAAGAGTCTGGGTCCCTCTTCTTCATTCCTGCTCACATTAGTACTTGCACACATTGGTAAGATCCCCACTGAGCCTTCTCCAAGTTGAACAGTCCTAGCTCTTGGCCTCTCCTCATATGAAAGGGGCTCCAGTCCCTTGGTTATCTTGGTGGCCCCTTGCTGGACTCTCCCCAGTATGTCCATGCCTCTTTTTGTACTGAGGAGCCCAGAAGTGGACCCAGCATGCTGGGTTTAGGCAGGAAGGATCACCTTCCCTAACCTGCTGGCAGCATGCAACCCAGGGTGCTGTTGGCTAGGGTAAGGTTTGCTGCCAGCTTTCCCACGTGTTCCAGGCCAGGCCACCGCTTGGTTGTAGGTGTTGGAATGGTGTCACTGGTTGGGATTTACACTGGGGAGCAACAGGAGAAGCTGAACATATCCTTGGAGTAATGTGATGAAGCCACAAAACAGATCTTCATGCCTGTATTCTCTAGGCATGGGTCCTGGGTGCCCCTCGTGTGGTATGACTAGTGCTACAGATGTTTAAGGGGATGTGTAAGTCCAGCAGCAGGGGAGCCGTGAGCTGGCTGTGCCTGCTGATCCCCTGAGCTCGGTGTGCAGTTTGCAGGATGCTACCCTGACCTGTGGGTATTGCCACTGCCAGCGTCCCAAGCAAAGCAGGACTACTTGTAACATGAAATGCTGATGTGCCACATGGGATGGGGTTGTTGATTTGGTTGTTCCTCACACCCCCATCCTAGAAGCTGGGTACCAGCTTTGTGAGCACCAGGATACCGTGGCTGGTGTATCTGATTGCACGTGGTGCATCAGGGAATGTTTGTCCATAAGGCAGCGTTTGGCAGCCCCAACAGTTACTCACAGGTTCCTCTGAGGCCACAATTCACAGGCTGTCCTTGACTACTTGTGTGGGCAGGAAGAGGAAGATTTCCAGGGAAATGTGCCCTATGGCTGGGGAGGGTGATGTTTGTGTAAGTAGTAGATCTAAAATTACTGTAGAGATGGTGGGTTTGGTTGGATTTTTTTTATTAACAATGTGGCAAGCACTGCCCAGCTGATGCGGATGATTTTGGGACAGCTCCAGTGGGATACAGGTTTCCTCTTTAATGCCCGTCTCAGGCCCTGTGTGCTTTCAGCATGTCTCTGCTTTTAAGCAGCACAGTCCAGCTGATGAAGTAGGTCATGGATAGAATTTGTATGAAGGTAGCAAAATGCTTTTTTTCTTTTTTTTTTTTTTTTCCCTGCTTTGGAAATTCAACCCATCAGCCGCATTCTGGTTGAGAGTACCTTTTTCCCCATGGACATGTGTGGGCAGGAGCTGGCATAGAGACATGTTCAACCCCTGCCCTCTTAGTTTTTTCATACTAACCTAACTGCTGGCTCTCAGGGTGGCACAGCTGTACCCAGAAGAAAAAAAAGACTGCTGTGGTGAAGGTGCTCCTCCCCCATGACTGACTTGTGCTTTCTTCTGTGCTCCAGGGGATGCTGCAGTGGCTCTGGAAAAACCGAAGCTCCCAGCTTCCCTGGGTGAAAGTGCCTGGTCAGTGGTGACTGAGACTCCAGGTTGTTAAATATTCACCCAACAGAGAAAACACCTCCCCAGATGAGCGATAGTGCTGAAACGGAGATGTCCCTCTCCTTGTTTCATGGCTGCAGGGTCGGTTGTGGCAGAGGAGCTTCTTGCTGGGCTCTGCATGCCCAGCCAGGAGAGGCAATCAGCCTGCAGCATTACAGCAACTGTTTGCATACAAACCCTCAACTGCCCCGTAAACTTCTATACAAAAGAAGACAAGCAAGGAGAATGGTCCTCCAGGGAGATGCTTGAAACAATAAAATCCTCTTGAATCATCTCAGGGCAGAGAGAAATCAGGGATTATTAAATGGCTTTTTATAGATCTTGAGAACTAGCCAGATCCCAAGGCTTGGCTGTTTCAGCTAAAGGCTTAAAATTAGCCCACGTGAACTGGGGTCAGGCAGCTGAGGCACCTGAACTCTCCGCGTGTTTATTCTTTGGAGAGAAGCTGCCTGCGCTGTGTCACTGCGCTGCTGCCTTTTGCCATGTAGGAACAGTGATGGGCAGCAGCCAAAGTCTCTCCATGCCACTTTGGGCAGGCAGCCAGCAGTCCCAGCCTGGGGGTGGTGCTTTGTGTCCCACCTGCATGGGGCAGAGCACAGGTAACCATGCTGCCAGTGCCCAGAGGTGCTGGTCAGTCACCTGTGCTGGTTCTGTGGGCTCTTGAGTCCCTTTCTCCTTGCTTATCGCAGCAGATCTGCAGAAACAGGGACTCGTATTTTTATGACCACACTCAACTGGTGGCCTGGGCAGGCACTGTGTTCTTCTGCCTCCCATCGCATGTGCTGTCCATCTGCTTGGTTGTTTGGTGTGCCATCCACAAACCCTGCACTGTGCACGGCCTCATCATTGCCATCCCTATCCCCAGGTAAAACAGACCATGTCATTTCAGAGCCTGGACATGCTGCCCTTGTTTGGGACGTCATGGGGCAAGCACAACACACGTGCTCTGGCCAAGCCAGCACCATAAAGGAGCAAAGCTCCTATTGCCTCTCAGAATTTTATTGTGAAACATCATTGCAAACCTTATCACGCTTGGTCTGGTGGCTTCCCCATGTCCCCTGCTGCTGGAGTCAGGGAAGCACTTTAGAATTTCAGCTTCCTGTTTGTCTGGAGGTAGTTGCAGACCTTGTGGCGACAAACCTGAAAACACAACCAAAAGGAGTCAAGGGAGCTCCAGATCAAACGTCATGACCCCGCTCCCACCAGGGCCTCAGGTTGCTGCTGCAAAATAACCTGTTGTGAGATAGCGCAGGAAACAAGGTGCAAAGAGGCAGCCTGCAGTCTCCGTGGTCAAAAAAGCAAATCCAGTGCATTGTGGTTTATGTTTAGTGGCTGCTGTAGCTCCCCCGAGGGCTCTGAGTTGCAGGGGTATGACCTGTCCCCCCTGCTTCTGACCCCTGGGGGTGCCCAGTCCCTGTGGTCAGGCTAGTCCTGGCCGCCAAGGTGACTAGCATGGGACCAAGCATTACGCTGCTCTTCATGATAAGAGAGAGGCTGTTTACTAGTAAAAGTTTTGCAGGTCCTGCAAAGGGTAACTGCTTCCCCTTCCTTACCAGCTAAACCTGGTTTCTCCCCCATCTGCTAAACCTGGGTGATACAGGCTGTGGGTTACAGGGCTGAGGGATGGGAGGGCAGACAAGTGCTGGGAATCCAGCTGGAGAGGGGAGAGGAGATGAGAATATTTCTTCACACCTGTGTGAAGAATTGACATTTGATTGTCTTTGTTCTGCAGGAAAAATAAAGAGTCAATGCTGAATGGCTGGTGGCCATTTTCTGCAGAGCCCTGAACAGCAGCACGTGGAGGAGCCTGCCTCACCAGAAGGCACTGAAATTACTGAGTGACCTCTCTTCCTGAATACTACCTCATCTGTGCAGAGCAGAAAACTTCCTACCCATGGTTTGTGTGCAAGAGTTCTGTCAGCAAAGGTTTTGCCTCTTCTGTGACTCAAGGAGTAAGTAAAGGATTGAATGCTGAAGTTACTGCTTGTCTGGGCTTCCTCTTTGCTCTGAAACTTGCCTCATCCCACAGCCGAAGCGTGAGCTGTCTTGGTGGGTTGGAAGCTGCTGAATTGTGTTGTTGCCCTTAGGGCCACATGCCTGCCAGGGAAGATGGCCTTAGATGATGTATCAGCAGTAAAAGATGTGGACTATCATCTCCAAGTTATTTTGTTCCTGGTTCTTGTTTGGTTATTCATCAGGGTTGTCTGAAGCTACTGATCAGGACTGGGGCATTGCAAAAAAAAAAAATAAAACCCTGTGGGAATATCTAGAGAGGACAGCTCTGGTAATGAATTTATGGTAGTTCATGGACTAGACTATCGAGGATGTTAAGTCAGGGGAACTCCGCTTGAGGGAAAGGACTCCTGCTTGTGCAAGACACTGTCCTAGAGCCATTAGGCTCAGTTTTGCTCTGCATGGCAGAGTAATGCCTGGAACACTGTAGATTCAAGTCTCTCAGTCTGATAGTTTCTCAAAGATGCAAGAAAGAGACTTTTAGACAGACATTGAAGAAAACCATAATTTGTTTAAATTATTAGCAAGCTGCTTCAGGCTGTTATTGCCCAAAAATGTTTCCACTTGTTTTCTCTTCCCAGAAGCTTTCCCTGATTTGACCTGACAGCTGCACAACTGAGAGAGCCAGCTGCTAGAAAAGAGTGAGCTTGTCTGGTACCATCTTGCTCTACTATACCAGACATCCTTTGGAGACCGACCTACAAAGCAATGTGGGCTGATCAGCACTAGGTCATCTCTTACTTCAGCTGTAGTGGAGCCTGGTGTGATGCTGGATGACAAGTCTCCATTCTCTACAGCTGCTTCCACCATTTTCTCAGAAATCCCAGAGGACACTGCTGACTATGATTCTAAATCCTCGTAAACTCTAATAAAGCTCGTGGCAGAACACTTTGCCGAGATCTCATCCCAGCCCCCTCACAGGACTGAGGGGTACAAAAACTAGCACTGTTCACTCTTGGACTCTTTAGAATATTCCAGTCAATAACCCTGTGTGCACATTTGCTTGTACAAGTTTCACTCTCCAGACTGCTCAGCAAACTTGCTTCCTGCTGGCTGCCTGAATCTTGCTTTATTTTGGGGTCTGAATTTGCATATTACATAGTTACCTTGGCCTACGAACTGCTTTGGTTTCACTGGTTTTCTGTTGTAGTTTCAATAGAAAACTGAATTACAAAACCAAATTACAGTTCTTTTGTAGTGGCTACAGCTTTGGTGTAAATAACTAAACAGGATTGGGCCCAGTCATCTTTTTTTTTTTACTTCCATGGGGGATCTTGAGGAAACTGTTGATGCCAGACAAAATAGTAATGATTTAATATTTGGTCAGGAGCCCTTTTTCTGTTGAGCCAGGCTTTAATCAGCACTTATTCATACTTCCTTGCTGGTGTTAATACACCCCACCACCTTGATCACAGACAATGTGCTACTTCTTTCAAGGAAAAAGGAGGTAACTGAATATTGTCTCCAAATCCACCCAGGACAAAGCATTTTTGATTCCCTAAATTCTCTAGTTCAGCTGACAGTATCCTGTTACACTTCCTGCCATCATCTATCAAGTGTCTCACTACTGTTTGCTATGATAAACCACTGCCTGGTTTTGCTTCACAGGAAATGATTTCTGCGGTGAGACGAGGGATTAATAGTGCATGTTGTAACTAGGGCCCTCACTTAATTACGATCACCAACAGCAGCTGGCACCACACCTGTATACCAGTTATTGTATATGCCATTTATCCTACATCTAGGCTTTACAGTCTGCCCAGTCTGCAGGCACAAAAGCCTGGGAGAAATCTATTCATGTGAGCTGCCAGAAAGTTGTTATCAATCACTGGTCATCAAAATACATCTGTGATTGGTTTTTGGTCTTTTTAATCAACTGTGAAGCAGAAGTGAAAGACAGGCAGTGGTACAGTCTGATTTATAGCTTCTGTTTCACTTTGTTCCTGGAAGCAAATGAAGAAACTGCATAAAAGAGCCAGTGTGGGGATGTGTTTGCTGTCATCAAATGGCTAATTTCTGTAACTGGGAGAAGGTGGAACCATACCTCCCTGGGCAAACTGTGAGGTTATATTCTGTGGTCCCTGCTGGGCTTCTTACAAAGGTGGAAGTGCAGCGTGAGTCTCTAATCCCGCCTCTGGGTGCCCTATGATACAGGGAGAGCATCTGCTTCTACCCCAGTCTGGGCTCATTGCAAAGGAGGAACTGTAGTATAGGGCTCCAATCTTGCTTTCCGGATAAACTGTGAGAAAGTGAAGATATCTGCTTTCCCTCCTGATCAGAACTTTCACTCTAGGAAGAGACCCATGCCTCTGTACAGGAGGGCAATGGATCTGCTGAAGAGGCTCCTCAGTGCCCAGCAGCTCTCTCATGTCTTGAAATCTCCTGAAATACAAGATAAAATACCAGAATTTCTCATTTCACAGGGCAACAGCCAATACCATTAATTCTGTGTCAGAGCAGCAGGAAAAAGAACTGAATTTTAGAATTTTGGAACAGTTTCACAGTTGAAGTTGTAACTCCAGAGGGATTTGAAACCATGAGCCCCATGTGACATTGTAAAAGCAGAGCAGACTGCTCATTGCCCAGATCTACTGTGGAGGATGGCATCACATCTGATCTTTTAGTGGCAGAAATAGCTCTGTTTTCCTCTTTGCAATTGCAGAACAAACAAGTTATGGGTGAATGAGCTGGAATCTATTCTGTCTAACACAAAACCATTGCTGTTTGCTAAGTGATATTGTCAACAACAGTCTATACATGGAAGAAGTGTAAAAACTAATTAAACCAGTAAGCCACATTGCTCATTAAGAAACTGATGGGTGGCTGTCTGTCTGAGCCAGCTGGACCTGAAACTCTTAGTGAACTGTGCCTTGCCATTATTTTTCAAGTCACTTCTGAGAATGTGACCTTCTGATTTGACTGAAGCTTTGAAATACAATTCACAAGGTTTTACTGATCTTTCATAGAATCATAGCATCGTTTAGGTTGGAAAAGACCTTTAAGATCACAGCATTTGCTCAAAACCTTCCCCCAGCTTTGGCTTGACTCTGGAGAGCAATACCTTACTTTGTGTGATATCAAAAGAGCACTGGACTAGTATCTTCAGCTCTTTTGGTATTTAAAATACCAGTAAGTGGAATTAAAACCAGCAGTAACTTCACTTGTCCATGCTGTAGCTTCCACATAATTCACTGTGTAGTTCCCTGCCAAACTGCCATTACCCCTAATTGCAAAAACTTTCTGTCTCACTGAGCTGATGCTATCACATTCATTTCTATAGTAACTATCTCGGTTTTGACTGGGCAGAGCCTTCCATTGATATTTCTTGTTGGGAAGCTGATGTACCCAGGATTGTGGCCTCAACTTTGCACCTGCTCTAGTACATACTTCCTGAAAGACCCAAAGGGCCACATCCTGCTCAGAGCTCTCCATGCTTGGATTCAATCAGAGTAAAGCTCTCCAAAACACAAGTAACTAGTAGGATAGGGCATGATCTTCAAGAACATCTAGGTTCCACTGAAGTCTGCGAGATGTTCCCAATTCACTTGCAAGCTTTGGAAAACATTACAGAGACAGGGTCATTTCCAAGCTTGCTGCAGTTATGCTGGCTATCACTTATCCTAGCTCCGAGGAATTTTGGTTTCTACAGGAGGAAGAATGGACTACAGTTGATATCTCTAACTCTTGGCTTAGCGTTTCTCAGCAGTTAAACTACCACCATACAGAATCCCTATGTCCCAATGTGAGGGTGAGGCTGACAAAGCCTATAAAATTCTTGCCATCTTCGGTAAGTGCAAATGACTGTAAAGGCTGTACCTGGCAGTGCTCTGGAATGGCTTCTGTCTCAAAAACTAAATGTTGCAATTTGATGCCTTCTCTTTCAAACAGCAGGCAAAGTTGTGGCACTAGTCAATGTTTTTGGTGGCATATTTAATTTCAAGCAAACAGTTAAGATTGTGCAACCAGACAGAACTATGGTGAAATTGCTTTTTGGTGCTCCAGAATAAAACAAACAGTGTTCATACCCTAGTCATTGAAGCATAAAGATTTTTCTCTCTTCCTGGTTATTTGAACTTCTACCTTGTGTCCTCTAGGGAAAGCAATTTTAAATTATGATTCAAACTAAACAGTTCAGCTCCGTAAATAGCAGACCCGAGTCCCTCTGTGGTTTTCATTAGGGAGGGGAAGGAGAGCAATGAAATTTAAGTCAACTTGCTTATTTTCCGAACCTTCAGGAAGCTTTGGAAAGCCTGACTGTAGCCCCGAACATCAGTCTAGTTAGCTTAACCATCTTTGTTAAAGAAAAGATGTAGGTTTGAAAGGAAAATGACCAAAAAATTACATGTTTATAAAATGAGGAAGAGACAGATGCCGTGTTCAGAAAAGCGTGAAACAAGGAAGTAATGAAGAGTTGCCCTTCTGCGGCTTGAGATCAGTGGCTCAGTTGCTGCAGATTAAATCTGATGAGATTGTTAGAATTTCTACAAATCAGTGAGTGGAAAATTGCTGAAAAAAAGTTCTGAGAGATATCTAAGAAAGGTGCATCCACCTTGCTATGCAACTTTGTGGGGCAAGAAGAGCACATAGGCTTAAAGAAAAGCTAAGCACTTCTGATGCACTTATGGTGTCCCAGAGAGGAAGCCCAAGATCTCCAGCCAGCTAAGGATTTATACCTGGAAAGGCTCAAGAGATCTGTTTGGCTGAACAAATGTAATTGCCCAGTTTCAAGCTCACTCTTTGAGCAAGCCAACTGCTCGGGCGATCAGGCCGTAGCCCAGCTTTGCCTGTAGGCAGCGAGGGTCCGAGCAGGGCTCCCAGGGGCTGAGAGGCAGCTCGTGGGGGTGATGCCGCTGGCCCTGAAGCAGCCCTGAGCAGGCAAGCGGAAGGAAAGGCGGGGGGGGGCCTGTCGCCCTCAGCTGCTGTGTCCCCCCACCGCTCACGTGCACTGACACACACACACAGAGTTCAGGGGCTGCGGCGAGGGAAGGGGCTTCGCACTCAGGCCGGCTGCCCTGCAACTCGTACTGGGGGAAGTCAAGCTGCACCTTGCCACCCACCTTGCCACCCACCCTGCCACCCACCCTGCCACCTCCGCGGCTCTCCAGGCCAGGAAGGGGCAGGCGGCCCGAGGTCCTATCCCGAGCAAGGGCTGCGGCCCGGCCCCCCCAGCCAAAAGCTCGGGCTGCGGCCCCCCCGGCCAAGGGCTCGGGCTGCAGACCCCCGGCAAGGGCTGCAGCCCCCCGGCCGCCCCCAGCCCCGGGTCCATGGCCACCGTCCCCAGCCCGCCACGGCAACGCGTCCTTCCGGGCCCCGTTCCCATGGCAACCGCGGCTTGCTGGAGGTGCACCCCCTTTTCCCTTCCGCCGCCCCTCCGTGCGCTCAGCCCACGGGGCGGCTGGCGGCTCTGCGGGGTTTTGATTGGTTGCGCTGCCCGGAGGGGGAAGCTGAGGGCTGAGCACCGAGGCGCTGCCCTCTCCCTTCAGCCTGGCTCACCCGCTCGGCTGTCACTGCTCCCCCCCCGCCGCCAACCCCCCCAGCGCGAGTGTTTCCGCCGCCGCCCCCCGCAGCGCGTCGGACCCGCTCGGC
>JAVJGJ010000060.1:65459896-65470716 GCA_035590215.1 Microhierax caerulescens | reverse complement strand
GAAAGGGCTTTGTGTAGTCGGCAGGTGCTGACCGCAAAAGCTTGTTCCCTTCAGTCTATTTAAATTTGAATTTCAGAGCAGAGCGATTCCTTTGCTGACTATGCCCTGGGTGCAAGTCCTGAACTGTAGTGCTCTCTTCCTCCAAAAGGCTGCAGGTTGGGTCACCTGTGAGTGCAGGTGTGAGAAAGGATTTGAAGGAAGACACTGATGCTTCGGAGGACCAGGAAGTGGCCAAACTAGAAGAGAAGCTGCCTGACCAAATCCAGCCCCTCAAAGAGGTAGGTGGATGTTTCTTATGTCTAAAAGCAAGGACAGAGGTGCAGCGATAGTTCTCCCACCCTGCTGCCGTGCTTATGGCTATGGGACTGAGTCTTTAACGGTTGTGTTAAGACAAAAGTGGTATTAACATACATTCAGTTATTTTTTTTTTCTATACAGTAGTGGGAGGTAAATGTTATCAGTCAGATTTACAAAATCATCTTGTGTCTTCGGCTAGTCCTTGCCTCCGTGCGGTTTTTGGCTCGCCAAAGCTTCAAGGTTGTTCTCACCTTCTGCCTCTTATCTAGGGGTTCTGGGAAGTCCCTTCTTGTAGATTTATGGAAGAGGGAATGGAAAGTGACTCTACTGTCTTTTGTTTCTCTTGGTGAGCAGCCAGTTTGTTTGCATTACAGATACAGTCGGGGAAAACCTGTGCAAATGGCACCCAGCTCAGGAGCTGTGAGTTTGCATGTATGAGATGGCTGGCCCTAGTGAACCAGATGAACTTTAACTAGGATGCAGCAAACGACTGTTTGATTGTGTCTGTAGTCTAGATGCATACAGAGCTGAAAAGCTTTCTGTAGAGAGTATCTTAGGAATTCTTTCCAAGAGTAGTCTGCTAAATCTGTAAGGCTGTTGCTTTGTTGAGAGGTGACAATTAACTGAGGCAGATGCAAAGATGTGTGCCCAGGGACTCCTGGGGAGCCCAAGGGACGTGTAATTTGTGAGACTAACACAGCATTTTACTTCAAAGTTCATGACTTCAGTGCTGGGGGTGAACAATGTAGAGAGAGATCTCGGAGCCGTCCAGTTCTTTTTAACTAATAGAAGCTTCTCAGAGTCTGACTTGGCTTCAGAAAGGTGCCTGAATTACTAATGAGTTATTTTAAATCCAGCTGGGGACTCTTTTACCAGAATGGCCTTTGTGACAACATTTCTTTTGTGCTTTGTGCAGGAAGCTCTTGTTCGGATAACCAGCTATCATGTACCTCAAGGAGCAGGGGATATAGTCATGATTCAGTCAGATCACACTGGTGCTGTGGATATCCTTTCAGCTGAGCTGGAGACTGCAGACCTCCTTGGGGAACAGAGGAAAGGTGAGTCCTGAGAGGAAAACACTTGCTGGGGCCACTCTTTTAAGTGCCTGTCCTGGCTAGAGAAGAGCAGAGGCTGTCCCAGAGACACACTGCTCATTCCTGCTGGAAATGTGGGCTCCTGGCTAGCAAGTGGGGAAAACTTGATATCCAAGGTTTTTGGGAGCAGGCTCCAGAATGCAAAAGCCTTGTCAGAAGCAGCTTCACTGTTTTCAGAAAACAGTTTGTCAGTAGTGAAAAGTCAGGTGACCCCACAGTCTCTTCCCTTGTCTCAGCTCAGCCTCCCCCTCTGGCTCCACCCACCATGTGGACCACTGAGAAGACAAAGGAATTCAAAGCCAAGATGGGAAAGGAGAAGAACGGTCGGATGGTGGTGAAGCGAGGCGAGGTGGTGACAGTCCGTGTGCCAACCCATCCTGATGGGAAATACATTTGCTGGGAGTTTGCTACAGATGACTACGACATTGGGTTTGGAGTTTATTTTGACTGGACCACGGTTACTAGCACTGCCATTACTGTTCAGGTCAGCGAATCCAGTGATGAGGAGGATGAAGAGGAGGAGGAGGAAATTGAAGGTTAGTGCAGAGCCTGTAAGGGTTAATTTGTGGTGCTTGTTGCCATGCTGCTGAGAGTGTCTGTCAGATGCTGTAATTCCCATCTACTTTGTTTACTCAGCCCACTTGTTATCTCTGCAGCCTTTTGGGTTCTCGGTTAGGCTGTGATGAGAAAGCATTTAGCCCTTCCTGCTTTGGCATATGTCAATGGCTGTCCTTCTCCAAGAGTGTTCTTAAAATTGAACACATTAAAAAATTAAATTGGAATTCACTTGTTCAACTTCTAGCTGATAAAATTTAGGGTCTGAAATTTTAACTTGACTGTTCTTCTTAGCCTCTCAGACTGAGAAATTTCTGATGGTGAGTAGGAGCAAAAAGGTTTTGTTTCTGGGGCTTTTTTTTTGGTTGTCTTGTTTGGGGGGTGTGTATGTGTGTCCCCAGTACATCAGTAGCTTTTGCTGAGTGCATTTAGGAGGATTGCTACCTGTGTCTTTGTACTTGTGAAACACATGGTTATGTTCCCTGTTCTGTGGCTTCAGTGTATGTATGACCAGTGTAGGGGGTGGTTGGTATCTGAAATTAATTTTGCAGGTTCTCCAAAGAGGGGCAGGTTCCTGTATGAGGAGTCCTCTTGAATAAGTAAATTGAGGATGTAAACACAGTGCGGTTATAGCTAAGAGCTTTCCCATATTTCTTTTCCTTCAAGTCTTCATCACTGGATCACTGTTGTTTGTATGAAAGCAGTGAGGTATCTAAAAGGTAAGGCCAGGAAGAATAGTCCAGGCTGGCAGGCCAGTGGCTGCTGTCACATCTGTATTCCCAAGAGAACTGGTTCTTGGCATGTCCTTTGTCATGATAAAGCAAGCTGGACTTTGGGTATTATTTGCAGAAAGGTCAGAGCAGATGCCATGGGTAATGCTGTCATAGTTAGCCTTCCATATATCTGCATGCCCCTGCTGCTTTCTGGTCTTGTTGATCTTTTTCTAGACTACCTAGTGCTTAACCGGCTCTGGCCTTGTCTCCTCCCTTCCTTTTAGGACTTGCCCCTGTTGGTGACGTGGAAAGGGGCTCCAAAAGCTATCTGCGGAACCGCTATGGAGAGATCATGCCCGTGTATCGCAGGAACAGCCATCGGGAGGTGCAGGCAGGCAGCCACGAGTACCCAGGCGAGGGCATCTACCTGCTGAAATTTGATAACTCGTACTCTCTCCTCCGCAATAAGACTCTGTTCTTTCACGTCTATTACACTAGCTGAAGAAAAGGGAAGGGGCAGGGACGGCAGGAGGTAATGGTGAGTGTAGCAGGCTGCCACCCAGCCCTAGTACTGCCTGATGGGCACTGCTGTGTGACAGAACCAAAGCACAATTCTGCCGGCTCTTCTTCAGACACTAACTGGTTTCTCCCCACACCCTCCTTCCCCGCTGTCCCAGCGGAGAAGGGTAGCTGTGACTGCCTGGTTGTCCACAGGCAGCTGCTCTTTCTGTAAAACTTTGGGAGGTCTGCCCTGTGCGGGCATCGGGCTGGGCCGTCATGTCACAGCTGGTAAATGCCCAGAGGCCAGGTTCAGGTGGTCGTGGTTTTGATCTGTTGCGCTGATACAAAATGAAGTGAAAATATTCTTGATCTGTTACTGTTTTGTGATTAACTTTTCCAATTCTCCTGCTGCATCTGCATCACTAGAGGGCAGCTGTCAGCTGCAATGAGCCAAAAGCACAGCTGGCTTGTCACCTAGCCACTGATAATCTCATCAGCTACCACCACTACGTGTCACCAGCAGCCAGTGCTTCTTTCAGTCCTGTCGGTGGGTGTGCATGCAGCTGGCTGGCCAGCGCGGCCCGTGCTGCAGTGGCTAGGCCATGCTACAGGTGGGCCCCAAATGGCAGTCACAGCATGTGTTTGAACAGGGGGTGGGGTGAGGGTGCACACCTAGAAGTCCCTAAGAAGGTGTTTCTACAGATTCAGAATTGGATTTTATACCTGTTGATTGTAGGGATATGTAGATGATTAAAACCTCGGTGACCACCAGAACTTTTTTTCTGTAATCCAGATGAGAAGCAGAAGAAATCACTGCTGTGCTGAATAAGCAGAAAAAGGTTGGAATACAACCAATAAATCAGGAAATATATATTTCACAGTAGCAGCATGTTGGTTCACTGGTGTTGCTGCCAGCTGGGTAACACCATATGTAGCAAGGAAAAGGCTCCCCAGAGAAGTGTAGCTTGTCAGCTGCTATTGTTAGAAAAGAACACCTCTGCTCGGGAACTCGAAAGGTGTGGGATTTAATCAATTCTTTCTGTGAACCAGAATCAGCAAGGCCGTTGCTAACCCTGACCACATGGTAAAGGATACACTTCTTTGGCATGTTTTGGTGGCTGTTTGATGGCATCAGTAATCACCTTCTGCTCAAGTACCAGCAGAGTTGAACAAGGATTAAGTTAATCCTTCAGAGATGAGTTATAAATCATGTTTATCTGTAACTGTTGTTTATTTTAATACTTCAAATCATTCTCTTTTCTAAGAATACTGTATTTACATTTTGATACCTCTTTGCAGAGACAGAATGGCTGTTTGCATGGTGATTCTAGTAGAGTTCTGAGTTTTATTTTTAAATCCTCCAGGTAAAGCACCTCTACTCAGTCCATTCCTTCCATTGAGAAGGAATGATGAACAAAATTATTTTGGGGTAGTTAAAGCCAAAGATTTCACTCTCATAGGAGGGCTGCATATTTCCTGTTAAAGGTATATTGTAATGCCATGCAACTTGCTCCATATTCAAGTTCTTCTTTAACTACTTCTAACTAAATTTAGCTATCTCTGCTTGCTTACTCACTGCCCCAGAGCACTTAGTTGGTCAAAACAGTAAGAGAGCAAGCAGCCAGTCTACAGTAGAGCAGCCTGAGCTGGGAGCAGGACAAATGGAAATGCAAAGAACACTGGTTGGGAGCACTGGCTTTCTGGGTGAGCGGGGAGGGAGCAGAGTCAGTCAGGGTAAGGAGCAGAGTGGCTGCTTTGAGCCCTGAGATCAGGAGAAAACAGCTGCCTTTCTCAAGAGAGAGTGAGCACACATGCACTGGGCAGGGGGGAAACTACAAAGCTGCCTTATTCAAGCAGGGCAACCACAGGACAGCCTTGCAGGGAGACAGAACAGTAGGGCTTGGTATCTGTCAGAGTAAGAATTTCTTTCATTTAGCAGCTTGGGGAGGATTATTCCTTCCTTTAGTCTCTTTTGGGGGAGGTGGAGTACTGTCCTGTGGCCTTTGTACAGCACTTGAATCGGGCCTGAGCAACTTGGGCAAGGTGCTCTCCTTTTCCCCCCATCCTTTGTCTATCCAGTTTATAGACACTAAACGGAAGAGGATAGAAAAGACACTTCAGTCTGACCACAATGTCTGCATTGCCCCGCTCTATGACTGCCTTTGGTCTTTTGCTGTGAGATCTGCAGAACCCTGTGTGCCCTTGCTGGTTAATGTGTGATGCACTATCTGACACCTACTCCACTTTCTAATTAGGTTTTATTTACGATGAAGGGAACTTTGACCTGTATATACATTAGGTATTCCAGAACTATTGATCCTCAGTTGCACAGCTTATTGCAGGCTAGTGGTTTATCTCCACTAAAAAAATGTTTCCCTTATAGTGTGGCCTCCATATTGCCAACTCACAGCTCCATCCCACTTCTGCCTGTTGCTCATATTAAGGTTTGAATTTTTTTTTTTTTTCATGTTGTAAGAAGTTAGTAAGGCCTGCCTCACAACCAATTTTGATCGCTCACTGACACATAAATAGTATGCACCAGTTTTCAAGCCACTGGTTAATATAAGTTGTACTGTAGGTGGTAGTCCTGTTGCTCAGTTCTAGCTTTCTGAAGTGTGGACCAACCTTTAACAAGGCTCAGGTCATTTGTTTGGAACTGTGCCCGTCTCCTAGTCTCATTGACTTAAGCGCAACAGCAGCATTAGTATGGTACGTCATCCCAATTGGCACGTGCCTGGTCTGCAAACACAGCGTGCCCATCGATGAACCTGCTGCAGTAGAACTGAAAGCGTTTGGTGTGTGTTACTTCACTGCATAAGTTTCCCAAAAGTAGTATCTCTTATGAACGCAAGCTAGTTTTAGGCACAGAATATTTTATCTGCAGGAAACAGAAGCTTCACAGTTCTACGGGATAATTTCTCTTCTTGTTTATTTTTTTTAATATCCACATTACATCAGTATGTTGTTTCTCAGGTATTCAGATAACATTCATTATCCAAGTGACAACTTCCTTTGGAAGGATATATAGTCTTTATTAATTTTCTGATAAATCCAGTAGCTCGGCTGTGTGGCTAGTGATTAACAGCAGCCATACCCATTCAAAATCAAATCCACAGCTGGTCCTAAGAAGTAATCTTATTTCTTGTGCATCCTTCCTTTCAGTTTGGTGTGTCTCATGGATTTGTATCCAATCCTGCTATCTGGCTGAAGCAGCAGTAGAACCCCTTCTTATTTTAATTGGAAACCTTTGGAACTAGACCTTGGTTCTAGAAAGAAACTTCAGAGAGAGAAATTAATCCTTAAGAAAATAAAATTCCTTCTTTGTTTCTGTGGAAGGAAGATTTCAGATAGGGTTTTTAAAATGTGTTTCTTCTCTCTGTAAATTGTGTCTAGAAATTCAAAAAGCTAAATCAAGGAAGAAGCTTATTTTGCATTTTGAGTTTGCTTTGGTGAAAGCACAAAATTGATTTCAGTTTTGTTTTGGATATAATTTAGATCTAGAAATAAGATTTTTGTGTTCAGCCAGAGGTATAAGACAGTCCTGTAGTGCAGGACCTGCATAAAAATTAGCTTGTATAATTCTTTATTTATAATAATGATAACAATCTGTTGGGCAGGGGTTTTTTTATGTCAAAGAAGGTCATAAGCTTTCCACAAGTTCCCTCACCCTTTTAAGTGTAATGTAGCAGCAGGAGTTTAAAATGTGTTTTACAGAGGACCGAGTTAAAATTGTTGAAATCAGGGACCACTTGTACTGTTTTAGTTTACTCACAAACACTTTGGAGGCCTGTAATATGGATTCTTGTGGAAAGTTATTGGTGTCAGACACAGGCGAGTTGCAAATTAATGCTTGGGACCCATTTAATAGTTACGTAGATTATTGATAATGACCCATTTACACAAACAGGTAAGATGAAAATGCCTGAGAGTAAAAGCTTAGTTGTCTGACTTCAGGTGCTGACAACAAGAAAGTGGAGTTACTATGCAACTGAGTCTAAAAGGCAGCCACACGCCTTTCCTTTTGGCTCTACCCTGTGCGCTTGTCTCCTTGTAACTGTGTGTCCATGTAACCTTCACCTATGGCCTGCAGTGGGTCAGTTACTGTGGTGCTGGACCTGGTGAGGTGGGTTAGAGGTGAACCTTGTCTAGTTGCTGAAAGGCTTATTCTCGTGGGGAATTAGGGCAGAGAATGAATCCCTAAATGAGTTCACTTTTATCCCCACTGCCTGTACCCTTCCTTGTCTTACTACCCATACTAAAGCCACTCTATAGACTATTTATCACAAGGTGCCTTAGGAACAAGGAGCATGTCTGAAGTAAGAGCCATAGATGTCATTAATCCAAGGGATTCCTCCTTGTTTCTCTGCCCATTTGGGTAGAGGGGAGGCACTTCCTAAAGTCAGCCAAGGAGAAGCCCCTGTAGGCTGTTACTGGAAATTTAAGCCGTTCATGAGACTGCCTTGTTGCTGTAAGATGAATAGTGGAATGGTGTTTTGAGTTTCCTGGTGCCATAAGATCCTTTTGCCTTTTAAAAGCATATGCTGCTGTCAGGTATCAAGGAGGGGACTACTTTTGGTATGCTGATGCTAAACTTGAGGACCAGAGGAACACAAGGTAGGCACAGAAGAGCATTCCTTGAGGCCATTCATCATTTTCTCTAAAAAGAGTGTCTGAATCCAGCATTGTGAATGGTGTGCACTTATGTGTATGGAGGCTGGATGAGAGACCAGATAAGAGAAGTGGTGTTTGTTTGGTTTTTTTTTTTTATAAGAGAAGGAGTTTTTTTGTCTACAAGTGTAAAAGAAGAAGACTTTCTCCTTTTCTCGTATCTGGGAAAATAGTGGATGTGACAGTGTCATGTAGATGATTGAGAGTATCTCAACTGTTATAATGAAAAACTGGGAACTGGTTAGGTTAAATACATTGGCTAATTAGACTGTGAAAGAGGCCAGGAGTTAGCAGGAGTCAAAGTGCTAAGTCATGTATCTAAATAAGTTGATTTGCAGTAAATACCAACTAAATAAAGTTTTATAAGGTACATATTCAAATACATTTTGCTAGGAGGAGAATTTTTTGCGAGGTTGTTCCACGTGTGCCTCCAAAGGGTCTCTGGCAACTTAGTCTGAAACACTGGTACTGTTGCAGCTGAAGACACATCAGGCTGGGTGGACGGTGGGTGTGACTTCTCTTGGCTTTTCTGTGTTCCGTTCTGGATTTTACGTATTGCTTTCTCAGAAGCATCATAGAAGAAATGTACCCTTTATCAGGCAGGGAGAGAGGAAGAATTTTGTGATCCATCAGTGAGGGTTATCTGGTTTAAGCCCATCTGGACTGGTGAGTCAAGTCCCTTAGGCAAGAAGCTGGATACTAACCATGAATCAGAATCATTTAGGTTGGAAAAGACCTTTGAGGTCATCAAGTCCAACTGTTAACCCCAGACTGCCAAGTCTGCCGCTGAACCATGTCCCTAAGCATCACATCTACACATTTTTGAAATGCCTTCAGGGATGGTGATTCTACCACCTCCCTGGGCAGCCTGTTCCAGTGACTGACCACCCTTGAGTGAAGAAAGCTCAGTGAAGCTCAGAGCTATGGAGGCTTTGCCGAGTAATGACCTTGAAGTTTCAGAGCTGCGTTTGGAAATTATAAAAAGCTGGAGATGATCTCCCTGAAACATCCAGGAGGCCCTGGAGACTGTCTGCTCTCCTCAGAGGGAAGTCTGCGCTCAACTCACCGCTCCAGCTGCTAGCATAGTCTTTCAATGGGGAGCATCTTGTAGCTGGTTGTACCTGTTTCAGACCTATAGTCTTGTGAACTGTGGTGGTTGTCTGTCAGTCCTTATCTAGGTGATGTGAATATTTTTGACGTCCTGTGATTTCAAAATTGAGTTCTCAGTGCCAACCGTTCACTTTTCATGTCCTCCCAAGATACTAGTTTTAAATGGAGAGGGTATTTTAACAGAATGTGGCACTGAACCTCTTGCCGAAGGGCACATATGAGGACTGCATTTATAGTGTGCTTGCATTCCTTCTATGCTTGGTTTGTATTGTTTATATTTGATGTGTTGTGGCTGATTTGTAATAGTATATTGGAACTTATTCCCTTTAAATAAACTTTTCACTATGCAACCAAGACCGTTGTCTTCTGTTTAAAGCAGGTGTGTGTCTTGATATGAAACACTGAACTACAGACTTTCCAACAAAACAAGAATGCAATTAAACTTAGTTTTACGAGCAAAGAAGAGGCAAATACTCAAAATGTACTTTGCAGTGTACTGGACATGCTGGCTGCAAATGGATAGGAAAATGCTCTGTTCTCAGCTGGCGACAATGGTTCCAGCCAGGAAATTTTCTGTCTGTTTAAAATGATTTGCTGGGATTATTTTTTTTTTTAATTCTTCAAATTCTTTGCAATGCTTGAGATTGTACTCTATGCCTAGAGAACTGGAGAGGAACCAGCAAGTAGCTAAGCACATATAATGGACACGGGTAGAGTTTGAACACTTTACCCTCCAGTGCTTCATATTGGTACTTGTCACCTCCATTTGCAGAGATCCCCTATAGCTCACTCTTCCGTTACTTCAGCTTTCAGTCTGAGGGACCAAAAACATTTCTTGTTACCAGGTACTGATAAAATTATTTAGAAGTGTTTGCTCTTCATAGCTCCTTATAGCTGCTTGCCCATCCATTTTCTCTTACTATGAAGACTATTTACATGGCCTGAAGGAAGCACCTGCTAGTCAAAATGAGGAATGGTACCTGCAGCTGGAGCCATCCTTTCTCACTTGTCTTGTTAGAAAGCTCAATAGGACAAGTGCTGCAGAGGTTCAGTTGTCTCTGTTCTAGTCCTGTGGTTCCTTGGAGCACTTTTATGAAATAATTGATGGGCAAGAGCAATGATAAAGCAAGCTGATCAAAGGGATGGATGGCTTTGCCAAGTTAAAAGACATTTTGTCTCCTTTGAAGACCACTGAAGAGAAACAGCGCTACAGCTGTTTGCTTGCCTTGCTTTCCCTATGAATCCTTGTGCCTGGTTCAGGCCAAGAGGAAAACCAAGCAGCTTGTGGGGGTGCAGGGGAGCGATGTGGAATTTCACAATGTCAGTTCTTTCCCACCCTTTCTGTAATTTTTGTGGTTGGGCTGCAGCAGAAACGCTGTGGTTGTGAGCTGCTGGGTGATGGTCTGGCAGCAGGCAGTGCCTCCTCCCCGTCTCAGCTGTGCGCAGAGAACGTTCTTGGCTGCCGAAGCACTGTTCCTGCTTTCAGTGGTTTTACTTATCAACAGCAGTCTGAAGCTTAGCACAGCTCTTCAGTGTTATTTGTGGTATTAGGTACGCAGTGGTCTCTGTAGTTAACGTATACACACATTTAATTATTTTTTAAGGAGTATCTGCCACCGCCCTCCCTTCTGTTGCTGCTAGCCCTGACGGCAGAGTAAGAGGAGCAAGTTTTGCACCTGCTCCTTCGGGTGAGAGCGGCCAGAAACGCGGACGAATCCCCCCCGGGGGAACGGGCAAACACCCTGCCCCCTCCCCGGCCGGGGCCGTGTGCCCTGGGCTCCGGGAGCGAGCGCAATCGGTGCGGAGCCGCGGCCGGGCCTGCCCTGGGCCTCGCCCGGCCGATCTCCTGCCGCGGTGGCGCCGGCCCCCGGGCTATCGGGCC
>JAVJGJ010000060.1:65440811-65459497 GCA_035590215.1 Microhierax caerulescens | reverse complement strand
GGGTGGGCGCCCTGCGGGCCGGGGGTCCCTGCGGGCCGCACCTTCAGGCTGCGCTGCGCCCCCCCGGCTCTGGAGCTGCCCCCAGGCTCACGGGCTGTGCTCCCTTCCCAGCTGCCGGTTATTTCCATTGCAGCTCAGCACCATTTCCTCTTTAAATGACACAGACCCTCTCCTTTCGCCTTCCCCGTCCATCAACACGTTTTCAAGCCTTTTCATAGACATTTTTGGACTTTCCATTTTACCCCTTGATGGTTACTTCAGTATTCTGTTGTTTTGCTTCCATCACAGCCAGTCCAGCAAGATGGGTTTCCAGGCCTGGCTGCCCCTGCCGTTGCCAAAGCAGCTGGTGGTGTTCGGGCTCGGAGACTGGAGCTGCTACTCTCCGGACATGAGCGTCGCGGTGGATGTGCTGGTGTCCCCAGGCCTGGCACCACAGCGGGTTGGCATGCTGGAGCCTGCCCGCAGGTTGTGGCCGGAGCCAGCGCTGCCAGGGAGTCGGGAGGGCATCCTGGAAAAGCTTTCAGCTCTGTGTTTCTGCCAGTGTCCCAAGGCTGCTCCAGCCGGCTGGTCTCCACCATGGTGTTTCTCTCTAGTCATGCTTTCAGCTGCCTTTTGGCTTTCGGGGCTGAATCTTTTTCGGCTTTGGGGTGTGGGAGCAAGATATTTTCCCTGGTCAGTGTGTCACTTGTGGGCTGAAAAATCCATGGTTCCTGTGCAGGTCTCTGGTGTGGGAAGGTGACTGGAGAACGGATATTTTCATGGCCTCATTGAAAGAGATGGACAAAGGCAACTCTGTGAAGCTTGTCCTGACTGTCAATGGGCAGGTAAAAGAAGTGACAGCCTCATCTTTTCTGCCCTACGTCCCAAATGTTGTCACTTCTGAGCTACAGAACTTCCTCTCCCATCCTTTCCTCTTCCTTCTCTTTGCTACTCCAAGGCAGAGCTGCCAAATGCAGATCTGTTAACGCACGTCTGTGCTGAGCCTAAACCTTCTGTGGGGCTCCAGGCCTATTCCCTAATAGCTGTGCCAAAACACCTCGAGTGTTGCATGAGATGGGCAGCAGAGAGCAGTTCACTTTCAGGTTTGCTCTCCTGGGTGTGTGACACTTACACAGTTGTTTTACCTTGTGCTGAAGCCCTTGGCTTTAGCATCTACCAGTACCTGCCTTTGCTTTTCTTTGCTTACCTTGCTGGTGCTGGAGATGAAACCTGGGCGATTTCCTTGCTGGGAATCTGTCTCTTGCAAGACATCTTTTTACTCACTCTGTGTGGTCGGAGGCCAGCACACTTGGCATGTCCTTTTATTCTCACTGTCACTTTTCCTGCTGCAGCTGCTCCGAGGTGTCTCCAGCAGTACGCCTGCCCACCCCTTCCTCGTCCTGGAGACCACCCAGTCACCAGTGCTCCCAGCAGATAAGTCCTTTGCCCAGGACCTGGAGAATCCTGCTGTGGTACGTGTATCCTGGAGCCTTTCTCTCATTATTTCACCTTCTCCTTAGTATCTCCTCCCTCACTTGGAGCTGCTCAGTTGATGTCTAGCAGAAACATCTGCTGCCGCTTTTAGTGGAGACCTGGCTAAGCACGTTCTGGAGCCAAAGATTCACTTGTGCTAAAGAACGTGGTACTCTCCACTGAAATGCCTTTGGAAGGGTTGAATTTAACAGCCCTTGGTGGGATGATTGATCAGCCTGCTTACTCCTAGAGCAGCCAGCCTTTCTGCCTTCCCCATTGCCTTGTGCTGGCTGTGCCTGTCACAGCCAGCAGTCTGAAAGTGGACCACTGGGCATAGAGCAGCAGGTATTTGGAGGCTGATACTGATGGCGTGCTGGCCCTTAAGACTCCATGGGAAGACAAGCCTGAACACCATCACCATGTGAAGCTAATCTCTGACCTAGTAAGAGACAATTCACAGTAGCCTCAGGTCTTTTTCTTCAGAGCTGGTTTGTCTGGGACTCTTGTCACAGGTTAAGAGCTCAGAGGTCACTGCTAGAGCATCCAGGCCTGGAAGGAAGGATGTCCGCCCACCACTGAGGACCCTGGAAGTATCCTGTGCCCTAAAGCCACCAGCTGGCAAGGTGGAAGCCAGTGAGGCCTGGAGGAGGAGTCCTGTCCACAGCAAGAAGCCCAGGAAAGTCTTATTTGAACCCACAGCATCTGAGAGAGATCTCAGTGAAGAAGGTAACTCTGGCAGCTTCCTGTTTTATGTTACAGGTCTTGTCTGAATGATCTGTAGATGCTGCTGGGCCACAATTTCCCAGTCTATTTCTCTGTATACCTCCAAGGCAAGATGGGCTCGTCTGTCTTGGCTTGCAAAACACTAGGAATGCTCCTTACTCCTGGATAAACTGCTTGATTAATTTTTGCCTGTTGGGAAAAGGCCAGAAATAGAACATGGGATATTCTTAGTGCCATCACTGTACCATAATATGCCTATCTCTTCATATGAGTAAAAATGCTTTATAAATGAAGGCAAATATCATTAGCCTTGTTTTACAAAAAAGTAAATCGAGGTACAAGAAGGTTACCTACTGTAACTTTCTGTAACCTCTCCATTATTGTTTTTTCCCCTACGAACAGCATACCACTTGGTCCATAAAAGGCATCAGTTATCATTAAAGTACAGAGAATAAGAAAAGGAATATATGTATATTTAGTATAATTGTACTGACTTTTCACTAGTGAGAGGGTAACTGCCAAGGTGTTTAGAATCAAAACCCTTAGCTTCTGGAGTGCGAATTCCAAATCAGCTCCAGGGTGTGACCAAGTTTGTGTGTAAATGTTTGACAATAACTCAGTGGTCCCCATGTTTGTGTGTAAATGTTTGACAGTAACTCAGTGGTCCCCACGTGCCTTTCTGGGACTTGGCGTGCTTATCACAAAGGCAAATGCAGGTCCATCACAAAGTTGCTTCCACTGTAGGTAGTGTGAGAAGGGCAGGAAATGAGCTTCCATCAGAGGGGTAAAATGCAAAGGTGACAGCATGATGATGGCAGTCAAAGGAAGTGTACCCTGCTTTTACCTGTCTTCTGCATTTCTTCTGATGAGGCTTTCTTCAGGATTCTTGGTCTTGCACCTTGTTTGTTGCAGTGAAGTAACTTTGTGTTGGGGGTTGGAGGAAGGAAGGCCAAAGGGCTCTTAAGCCATGGAGCTGAGCACTTTCCATGGTATGTCTGCTGCTTTCTTCATGGGGCCATCTCCGTGTTTCTTCTGCAGATCTGACGGTGGAGGAGTTGCCAGGTGAGGATCTAGTTCCTAGACCCTGGTTTGTCTTTTCAACCACTCAGAGATGCCATTCCCTTTAATGTCACAGGCCTCTTGTGTTTCATCTTTTAACTCCATAGTGACCAAGAATAACAAGTAAGTTGTGTGTATATACTGTTTCTTTCCTTGCAACTGCCTTCAGTGTAGGCACTTCCAGCACTGTCAGGCTCTCCAGGATGCTTCTGTAGCCCCTCTGAATCTCAGACACACCTCTGGGTGCATAACTTTTTGAGGCAAAGAGTAAGATGTGGAGCAGACTTTGATTATAAAGTATTTTTTAGCTTGCTTAGCCAACCGCAGGGGCCTGAGAGAGGAAAGGAGGAACAGAGCAGTATGAGGAATATCTCTGGAAGCAGCTCCCTGCTTCTGGTTGCTGTATCTTACGCACTAACAAGCCTGGGTAGCCCTCCCTCACAGGGAGTAACACGGGAATAGCCCGACTGGGATACCCATTCTCAGAAGGGCTAATCAATGTGGGGCATCCAAGCCTGTCTGAAGTGGCAGCCTGTATGCATCCTACATCCAGCCAGGCTCTGCTGGCTCCCTCTGCTTGCGATGTCTCTCCTGGTACAGCAATTATTCTCCAAAGCCAACAGAAAATTTTCCTTAGGAAGCTATGTCTCTTGCCACCCCAGAGGGAAGGGACCTGGGGCCTTTGCCTTCTCATTTCTCCCCTCTGCGCCTTCAGCTGCCTTGCTCTCCCCAGCAGGGAAGGGAGCTGGGGGTGTCTCGTCAGACTCTGCTCACAGCCCTGTGCTCTCCCCTCCCCAGGCAGTCCCAGCCCACGGTGGTGCCATACCATGTGCCTCAGTGACCAGGGGACAGCTGTTCTGATCGGTGGAGAAGGTGTCGCTCAGCGGTCCTGCAAGGATGCGCTCTGGAAGCTGGAAATTGGTGGGGACTTCAGGGCTATCAGGCAATGGAGGCAGTGGGACTTGAGGACAACTTAGGCAGATTGGGAGGGGGGAACTCAGAGGTCTGTGCATATGGAGGGAACAGAAAAGGTGTCACATCTCCTAGCATGGGCACCAGGCTGAGCTGACACCATGAGAGGCTGTGGGGTTATACGTGAGCCCTCTAGGAGCAAAGGTGTACATTGTGGAAAGAGATGAATTTTAAGGAGTAAAAGCAACAGTGTGGTTTGCAGTCTGTGTGTGATGACTGGTGGAAAAGTGTGAGATACAGTTCCAGTGCCTTGCAGCTTTCTGCACCTCACCAATCCTCTCTTCCACCTTTCTGTTCCCCACCTAGTTAGTGCTCCCCTTCATTCATTATACAGAAGCATTTCTGTCTGAGTGCCCTCTAGCCCTGAATCAAAGGAGAGGAGTAGATGAAGGGAGCAAGGTTTTATTTTTTAAATAAAAAAATTTAAAAGCATATTTTATGACATACTCTTTAAATCTGGAGAAATAGAGAGAATCTTTGAACTCCTATTTGTCTGGTTTTGCCCCACAGACAGTGATTTCTGGCTTCCAGTGAGTTTCCAGCTACAAAATGCCATGCCATTGTGCTTGCACGGTCACACAGCTACCTATGACCCAGACACCAAGCGTATCTATGTCTTTGGGGGCATAAGGGAGGACAAAGACTACAGCACGATCTACATTCTGGACACAGTCACCTGGAAGTGGCGCCTTGTGGCTGTAAGTATTACACCTCTTCCAAGACAAATGCACAGGAGGGCTAGCAGGTCCTGTCTGAATGTGACAATCTATGTAGCCATATCCTTATTCCAGTAGTCTTGGCCCGCTGTTGTTGCAGGTTGTCTGAGCTGCTTAGTTGGGATTAGCAGATATGAGAAGGCTATGTTGAAAGGTCACAAGTTTGGCAGAAACCAGGGGCTGTGCCTGTAATGAAGGAAGGAAGATGAAAAAATGGTTGCTGCAGAGCGCTGTGTCTGAGCAAGTTCATGGGCGGGAGGTACTGTACAAGCCGTAGAGGGAAACGGGCTCTCATTTTATATGGTGCTGTTGAGAGCTACGCTGGATGCTGTGATGAAGAGCTGGTCTTCTCAAACCAGGAACTGCTCTGAGCAAAGCAGATCTCTGAGCTTTTCAGTTGCATGTCATGTCCTTGCAGAGTCGCTGTCAGCAAGGGACTGTCTGTACCTTTCCTGGCTAAGGCACAGGATGGCATTTACAGAATAAGCCTGGATGAGATCTTTCTGTTCTCTTGTCTTCTGCGGAAGCTGGGGTAGGAGGCTGACTGCCTTCTGTCATCGGAGCATTCTGGTGGTGCTGAGTATGCAAAGGATGTGCTGCCTGCCTCTGTGGCAAAGATCTGGCTGGGGAGCCAATAAAGTGAAAATTGACACTTGTTGAACTCACTGCATGATGTGGGCCCCTTTGGTCACGCAGTGAACAACACACTTCTCATAACAAATGTATGTCGACTTTTTCTAGGCAAAAGGGAGGATGCCAGTGCTCACCTACCACAGTGCAACTATCTACCGCAAGGAGCTTTTTGTTTTTGGAGGGACTTTCCCAAAAAAGGCATCACTGCCAGCCGGACTCTGCAGCAATGTTCTCTATGTCTTCAACCCAGAGCATGAAATTTGGTATCAGCCCATCTCAGAAGGGGAGAAGCCTCTGCCTAGGTTTGGGTGAGAGTGCCCTTATTCCAGCCCTCCAAAATAGAGCAGGAAACCTCTGTTCACTTTCCCTCCGACCCCAGTGTAATTTCCTAAATATTAGGTGATTCTTCTCCACTGTTTGCCCCTTAATATAGGGCTACATTTTGAGCGATGTGACTCAAAGTACCCCTGTCCTGAATCCGGATGGGATTCTGTCCTTGGGCTGCAGTGGCTGGGAATAGACGGGTGTAGACTGAAGTTACGGCAGCCCAATAGCAGAAACCAAGGTTGAAATGTCAGTTTTGGGAACTTGCCAAAGACACTTTGTTCACTTGCTTCTCCTCTGCCCAGGCATTCAGCTACTCTACTGAAGAACAAGCTGCTGATTTTTGGGGGTCGGAAGACTTCTTTCTACCTTAGTGACATGCATATCCTGGATCTGGGTAAGAAACTCTGTACCAGATGGCTGCCTTGGGAAGCTCCATTCTAAAGCAGGGACTGGGGAATGTGGCATACCTGATGGGAAGGTAACAGTAATGTTATAAAAACTAGGCAGTGGAGATAGAAACGATGAGGGGAAAAAACCCCAACCTTCTGAGGCAAGAGGGGAGGGAATGGGCAAAACCAAGAGACTATTATTTTGGAAAAAGCTGGGTAATAGAGAAGTCAGGTTGCTGATGTGGCAGAGTATGGAAGTTTTTGGTCTAGTTATGATGTTAAGCTTTTTGAACATTTCACCTGCCTTTCTCCTGGCTGTCAGGTTTCATGGAGTACACACCAGTCCCCCTCCTTGCAGGACAGCCTTCTGCTCGTTGGTAAGATCCTCTTGCAGACCCAGGAGCTATCATCTTCTTCTGCGCTTTCTCTTTGAAGCCAGGTTTAAACAGTGCTTGTGATCAGACCCAGTTGCAAATCTGTCCCACTAGTCAAAATACAGTGGTACCATCCTCTCTGGTGTGGGACCAGAAATTCCTGCGCTTAGTCGGTGTCTGTAGGCTGGGGGGGGTACAGACCCCTTAGTCTCCCTGGAAATCTGCCTTTCAGGCTAGGGGCAGTTCACTGCCATGTGCTAGTGAACTGTATTGCCTGCTGTTTGGTCTTCACAGTACCTGGAACACAAGAGAGGAAGAAACTCTTGTACCGGGACTGTACTGTTCCTGAAGGAACACTGTTGCCCATTTAGAATGATGACCTAAATCAGACCAAAGTCCAGCTAAGCCGGTCTCACTCCATAGAGCAAAACGTAGCAGTTTTGATAGCTCCTTCTGAGATAGAGGTGCTTTTCAGGCTTGATTATGGCCTGACCTGCAAAGGCAAACAAACAGCTCTTTCAGAGTTGTTATTCAGCAAGTCAGGGCAGAAGAGAAGCAGCAGTTAACTTCTGTTCTGCAGCTTAAGCCCCCCAGCCTCCTGCTGAAGTCTGCCCATTGCTGACTGAGGCAACCCCAAGCAGGTTTGTTGTAGTCACCTTTCAGCTTTGCTTTGGTTGCAGTTTTCATGCAGCTCTGGCTGTGTCGGACCAGAAGGTTCTGATCAGTGGAGGCTGCAATGCCAAGGGAGCCCTGCAGGATGCCTTTGTCTTCCACCTGGGTGAGTGACTCTCCCTCCCTGTCTCCATAGCTGAAGGTGACTACGGGGCTGCAGTGGTGTTTCTGAACACCTAGCCTGGTCCATTTGTGTTTTCATACCTCACGCTAGGACTAGGCTTGCCCACTATTGATAGCCCTTTCTACTTCAGATACTCTTTCATGGAGCACTGTGATCCACCATGACCTCTGCTCTGTGCCCCGAGCTGGCCACACGTTGCTTGACCTGACTCCTGCCCACCTGATGGATGTGGAGAAGGAGAACAAAGAGGAGCATAACGTGCACATGGTGTTGGTCTTTGGGGGCTCCAACTGTGCCGGGACTTTTTACAACAGCACAGTCAAGATCCAGCTGGACCTAGGATGATGTACAATACTTGGAATGAGACTGGAACAGCAAGGGCTCTTCACCAGCCTAAATACAGACATGGATGGCAATAAATTGAGTCCAAGCAATGTGGCAGTCCAAGTATCTGTATGATCTATATGTAGGTGAATGCTACCTTGGCACAAGAGATCACGGGTTTGTAAAGTCTTTCTGATGGCCACAGGTATTGCCCTCTTAGGGTAGCTGATATACAGCATCAGACTGGCAGAAATTCACTCCCATATCCCTGGCTTGGTACCTGAGCTGGGGTGCCAAAACATGCAGTGGCATCTGAGCTGTGCCTGCACAATTACAGGTTTATAGGTTTCCTTTTTTGCTCTGCAGGTTTCTGGGCTGGAATTCCTGGGGTGGTTTCAGCTCTGAAGGTGACTCAGATACTGGTTTCATTTGGGATGAGTGGAATGGGTTTTCATTCTGCCACATGGAATGTCTTCATAGTAAAATGATGGGCAATGATTCTGGTTTGAAGAAAATATGGGGTGGGATTCTCTTGGGGAATAGTCTGCAGCTGAGGATGACGAAAAAACACCTAGAGCAGTGTCTGGGGATGGGGAAAGGAAGAGAAGGCAATCATTTTCAGCATATGAGAATGAGCTGCTTGTATCTTGCTGACTATCGCACGACCACCTAGCTTTGCTCTGGACAGACCTTTATTAAAAATTTTGCAAGATTGCTGCTGGACATAAGGAAGAGGTACAAATCAGCTGTACCAGATAGTAATTCTCTTCCCAGTGCAAGGGGTGGTAGAGTTGCTAACTGTTGGCTTTTGCAAGGCCTGCAAAACCCAACAAGGCTTAGGATTAAGCTGTCTTCTGTCAGAGACTAGCTTTTATGGTTCATATCCATGGCACTGATGATTATGCCATAGCTCTGAGGCAGCTGCAAGGGCAAGCGGGCCTGATAGATTAGTAGCACACTGTGTACACTGGCTCCCTGGTGCTCTTTCTGTAGATGATAGGAAGAAGCAGCCCCTGTGGGGAGTCCAGAATTGGCTCAATGCCTCACTGTGGTGTGTGGCCACATTCCCCAACCAAAGCCATACAAAGGGGACTTCTGATAATTGTGGATGTTTCTGCTTTAATCTGCTTCATGGAGATATATCAGATAGAAAAAACAAAAAGTAGTTGCGAGCTTTCCAGCACAGGCATAGCTCCTGTAAGTCATCCAGGCTGCTTCCAGGTTCTCTGTTCTTCTTCCCACCCAGATGAAAGTGAGACAATAGTACTAGGGCTTCCTGCTGGCCATGAAGTCCTACTCAAGCTGTAGCTGTTATTCTCTTTACCTGTTATCCTCCGGCTTACTTGATTTAATGAGTAGAAGGGCTTCAAGCTCGTAGCTCTGCAGGAGTATCTGGCTGCCGGGATGGGTGACTTACTTTGAATGCCTCTAGCTCAAGGAGAGCTTTGTTTATTCTGGTTATTGTGGGATATGGATTCATATCCACTTTGAATCTGCAAAAAGAAAATAATTTGTGAGGTACTCGGAGCTGGACAGCTACTGCAGCAGTGAGCAGAAGGGCAAAGCGGTGTGCTGTGCCTGCCCAGCATAGGAGAATCTCACAGGCTAGAGTACATTTGCATTAAGCTAGAAAAGGTTCATCCTTGTAGGTTTAAAAGTGAATGCTAGAGGAAAGGTTAGTTAGTTTTTTAATCTTCGCCACACTGTTAAATAGTGTGCAGCACGGGGTAAGAAGGCAGTATGGTTTTCCTGGGAATTGTGCTGCCACTACTTGCACAGGCTTTCAACAAATATAATCAAATTAATCTTTTTCCCCTGTGTGAAATGTAAATATAGGAAAAACAGGGAGAGAGGACATAGACTGTGGGCAAACTTAGATTTTCTGAGGACCCAGATCAGGTTTTCCCCCAGGACCCTCTGAGAAGACAGCACAGGTGCTTATTTCTAAGAGCTTCCAAAAGAGACTGTATTTATGACAGGAAAATGTCAAAGGAGAAGAATCCGTAACTGGACAGGGCAGAAAGGAGCAATACTTTCCTAACAGGCACAAGGAGCAGCAGAAGGTAAGCTCTGACAGTCCAGCACAAAGCGTGCCTCAAGCTTAGCTTAATTACCTTTCAGCATTGGAAACTTGAGGCACCAAGCACAGGTCAGCCATGGAAACCTGCAAATGTAGTAGAGAAAAGGGGTTAGAGTAACTCAGAGCCTGTCCCATCACACTTCACCGTGGTGGCAAGCTTCAACAGCAGGATAGAAATTATTTTATCAGCCAGTACAGAGGAGCTGTCATGATGATCTTGTTTTTTTAAATCCAGTATTAATAATACAACAACTGCAACAACAAATACAACAAAGGAAAGGAACTTCATAGCAGTCACTAGCAGAAGCAGCCCATCTGCCTTTAGGGAGCTTCATATTTACCAGCTGATCCTGACAACCTCAAGGACACTGCTTCTATGGCAACTGCCTCTGAGCAAACAAGTCCCCCTGCAAGCTGCAGGGGGAGGCGATGGAGGGAAGGGGGAGTTTGCACAGCTGGGAAAAGATGAGTAAATTTTGCTTGTTTGCTTTGCAGCAGTATCAAGCAGTTCCTGCCAATGTCAACATCTGATATGGGATATGGCCTTTGCACACAGGCTCAGGGACTCGCAATCCAAAAAGAAGACTCAAGGACAATACAGCTAGCTGCCTATCTGCACAAAGGCAGCTGCCCCCACCCCCCACTCTCCAGGTCACAAGGCCCCAGGTGCCTTTCAAAGCTAAGACCTCATAACTAACCTTTGCCCACGAAGGGCTCCAGTTCCATAAGGGTGCTACTAGACAATCCTCTACCTCACGGGATATTGCAGGAGCTTTCCTTTTTTCTAAAGCTTTTGTAGGAAATACCCAATTGCCTGCCAAACAAGACTTCTAAATGGAAGAGGCCTGAGCAGCCTTTAGCTTGGTAAGGGTCAGAATAGCTTGTCTGTAAGCTGTCTGAAATCTGTACCATGTCAAAACTGGACAAACAGAGCAGAAAAACACAACTTGGTTCAAGGTTCCACGGAGCAGAGCCAAGAACTGAACTGTGTTTCTTGAGCCAGGCTTTGCCCCTGTGACAGGATACTTTGGACTCCAAATCTCTTAAAGATGAAATATATATAATGTTTCCACAACGTCTAGTAGCAGTCAGATCCTAGACACAGCTGCAGCACCTGGCCATCAGCAGGTAATAGGCAGGCACAAGTAAATGACTCTCTATCTATCTGCAGTCAGTAATGGCCTCAGTAGGATCCATACAGCTGCCTGTCTTATGGTGAAGGCACCACACGTACCTCCGGGCACAGGGAGGGGTGATGCTGTGTCTCTACAACTAATTTCCTTTCCTATTTTATGGAATATACTGGGGGTTTCAGTTCTCCAGTAGTACATAACACTCTCTCAGATACTTACTTCGTCCTCCACACAGTAGCGCCCAGCAGTGTGCTGCAGAATCTGCTCCAGTGCTGTCAAGAAAGGTGGTATACTGGAGTGAGGCATTGGAAACTCATTTGAAAGGGACACTGAAGAACTTGTAGACTGGGAATTATGAACAAGGGCATTTTGACCCTGAGCTGAGTACGAAAAAGGAGGAATTTGGGACAGAACCTAGAAGAAACAGAAATCTTACAACAGTGTAGTTACAGGAGTCTTTAGCATCCTTAGCTTTTAGGGACCCAGGCTGATTTCAGCTGCTTCAGGCAATGTGCTGGAAATACTAAAAGGACAATGTAGAGATATATGAGTGAGGAGGGGGAAAAATGTGAAGGTTCAGACAACTTATGTCTGTCCAGAAGCACAGATAAGCCTGTCATTCCAGCAGACGGGGGAAAGGGTTCTGAGGAAATAAAAAGCACCCTATTTCTCCCAAGTAGGTAAAAAAATAATCTGCTAGATTCTGTGGGAGTTTGCCATCAGATATCTTTTGTCTGATTACAAAAGCATACAAATATAGATTGATAGAACTTTAAAGCAAAAGGCACAAGTTTGGGAGCAGCTGAGTGGAAAGGAGAAGTGCATCAGCCCTCATGCTTTAGGGTGAATCAGCTGCTGTGGTGTACAGGATGGCCTCAGGCTTCCCCTCGTCCATGCACAGCAGCAGAGGCACCCTCTGGACGGCATCTTTCCTCCAAGACCCTGGAGAGCTGCCAGTCCTGGACAAGGGACTCTGGGCAGGAAAAGCCCTGTCTCTGCCAGCAGGGCAGGACCCCAGCACACCAGCCTAGGGAGATCTGTAGTTCTGCTTGATGAAAGTAGGACTCCAGCGGCGCAGCATTTTCAAAGTCAGTCAAAGTGCTGATCATTTTGGATGTGGGACATACCTTGAAAGCCAGATGTGATGCAGTTTTGAGCCCATTCCATTTTTTTCTCCCCCATTTGCTTCAGGACACTCAGGTTCTGCGAAGGCAAGCAATCTCCAGGTTAGATTGACCTCTGCTGTCTGGATTTCGCTCACTGCCTCATCCAGTGGAGGACAGGAGATGAGGAGCTGCCAAGCCTGAACCCCCATCTTGAGTCCAGTCTGCTGGGTCAGCCCCAACCTCACCTGCACCAAATCATGCGCCCTGCTATATCTGTCTCTTGGGACTGTCCTGTAGCAGCTGCCAGAGCATCCCTTTTGGCTCTGCCATTTGGGTTGCTTAGGTTTTTTCTTCCTAAAACGTTCTAGATTTAGCAGTGAAACCACATGGGTTCAGCTGTTTCTGGAAAGAACCCTGGGGTGCTACAGGATTTTCTTTGTATGAAATACTGTATTGTTGCCATTAGAAGATCAGGCAGAGGCTAAGCAGAGATTTTATTTGCTAACACCAGTTTTAAGGTCTACCATACTACTGGCTGGCAATAATTTAGAGAGACTGAGCTTTTCAGCGATACAGACTCCTGGAAACCTGTCCTGGTTTTCTCATTTGCAAGGATATAACAAGGCAATACCTGGAGTGGCTGAATGCCAGAGACAATATGATCGGCGATCATTCTGACTTGGGCTCTCTTCTTCGGATCTTGGGGCAGGAGCCTGGGGTTAGGACATATGTCTTCTAGGTAATGAATTATAGCTAGCTGTAATGAACAAAGAGATAAAGGGAGGTTATTGGAGAGCCAAGGAATAGCTCACATCTTGAACATCTAGGAAGGGGAGCTTATCTAAGAGATTACAACAGCTTTTGAATGAAGTTTGTTACCAATTCAAGCAACAGAATATCCCCTTCTATGTCTGCTTGGGACTTTCTTGTCATTTAGCTCAGCTGTAATTTCAGGCAAACTCTGGCACAGCCATCTAAGTCAGACTACAAACTGCTCAGTGAAAGGAGACGTTAGGAACCAAAGCTGAGTTGAGATTAAATCCTTGACAGCAGTTTCCCAGCAGAAGCTACATGCTATTTCTGCCCCCAAGTGGGATTGTTTATCACAAACGCCATTTTTTTCCAAGGCACAGATGAGAGCTTTGGGGGGGAAGATGGGGCAAAGCCATCCCCTCCAGACTGGGCAGCAGGCCGGAGTGACTGGTTTAACAGGGTGTCTGGTAACTCACCGACTGAGAAAGGGTGATGCCATCAATTTTCAAGGCTGGGACTTGCTGCATTGGATTCACTGCCTTGAATTCAGCAGAAAACTGTGGAAACAAACCTGAGCTCACTCTACTACAACAAGAAATTCTTCTTCCTTGTTTTCTTCCCCTAGAATCCAGTTACCATTTTTTTTTTCCTGGATTTTCTCTCTATCTCAGTACTAACATTTGCAGTAAGTTATGCTGTACTATTAGCCTACAGCAAGCTGTCACTGGGGCTCAGGCATCGCTGCATTCAGGGCCAGACTGCCCTACCTCTTGATAAACTGTCAATACAAAGCCCAGCACAGGTGGTACTGCAGCAATGAGCAGTGTCACTATTACTGTTCTAGTTCTCCAGCTCATCTTAGCCCATACTGCCATATTGAGCCGGTGCACAACTCTTCACTATGGCCTCTCGAGTAAGTTGTCAGTAAAGACCTCTTCTGGCAACCCACCCATTCCACTGGCAGGCCCTTTGCAGCCCCTTGCTATCGTTCAGCATCTTTTGGACACAGATTCCCTGCCACACACATACTCCCTGGTGCTAACTGAATGAGGTCTCTGTGTTTAAATTGCAGTGCAGCTTCTCTGAAGTCTATGCACTGGATATGTTCAGTTATATCATGCTAAGCAGGAGCAAAAGATTTTCAGCCTTATGAAATTCAGTCATAGATGTTTAAGAGAGGAAAAAACCCTTTAGTCTCCTGCAGCCACCTTCTCCCCAGCATGCTGTCTTGCATGCCAGGGAATACTAGCTGAAAGCAACTATAAATTACAAAGAAGCGGTGAGAAATTCAGTCATTTTGCCTGTGAACTTCCTAGTGCTAATCCCAATTCTCCTAACGATCCCCAAGTTCAGAACCCCTGGAGAGAGAAATGGTAGCTGTATCCTTACCTGCTGTCCCCCATCCTTCAAGAGGTTCACAGGCACCAGGTCATAGGAAATCCCTTTCAGAGCCAGTGCTAGGGAGAGCACAGTGTACAGCTTCAGACAGGCACACTGAGACCAGTTCCATTGGTAATGGGCTTAGGGAAATGTTACAATCTCCATCTGAAAAAAGACCTTATCCCTCAAGAAAGGTGGCCTGAGTCCACCAAGAAGACAGTGCTCTGGCAAATGAAGGACCAAAGCACTAAAGATCAGTCCTGGCAAAAAACCTGCATTTTTCAAAATAAGCTTTGCCACTCTTGCAGTGCAGCCTGTCCTGATTTGGTTTACCCTGTGCTCACCTGGATAACTTTGCTTAAGATTGTCTCAGTACAAGTAGGGACCATTCCCAGCCCTGCTTAGCTCTCAAGGCTGGGCAGACCAGAGTCTGAGGCAGTATCCATGTAAAAATAGAGTGCATGGCCCCTCTAGATAATGTGGGAGAAACAGCCATCTGCATCATGTTAGCTTTACAAAAGGAGTAATTCCCTCTAGCTGCAGGCTGAGCGAAGCCCTCCAGTCTGTTCCTCTCCCTTCCCCCTGCTCTGGGTAAGTTGTGGTACCCCCTTCCCTCCCACTGGGAAATGCCTCACTGTTCCAAGGTTCATGTTTGCTGATCTGTTGCTTAAAAAAAGTGACTGATTAATCAGGTTAGTGAAGGGGAGGATAATGCAATAACACCAAGACAACAGAAGAGACCAATACTGGATCTTACCGATTCTGACTCTCCAAGAGCAGGAACTTCGGAAATAGCTATAAAGTATAGGCTGAGAAGAGAGAGAGAAAGTGGTTATATGGTGGGAACACCAGAGCATTGTACGGAGAACAGTGCATGAACAGAAGGCATTGCAGGAACACTAAGACAGGGAAGAGCAACATTTGGGACAGGGAAGGCTCCTTTCTGAAAGTGACTGTTCCTGTTTTGGGCATACAAGTAGTATCACTGACTTTCATCCTGGCCTTCTGAATATTTAGTTGCATCTGATGTTTCCAGTGACCTTAAAATTATCTCCTGCAAAGCTTCTGTCTTTGTCCCTATCAGATGTTGCTAACTTCTATGCTATCTTAGATTTTTGAAAAAAATTCCCCACTGATTGTGCCAAGTACCTCCACTGGGTATTTGCGTGGCATGAAATAGCTTTTCCAGACATGCAGGGCAGGGACAGCCCTCTTCCCTAACAAGAAGAGCTTCTGCTGTTTGAGATGAAGGCCAAGATGGCAGACAATTCATCTTTACCTGAACTCTAGCACTAAAGGCAGCTTTCCCAGACACTTCCACCCTGTCCAAGCTCTCACCTTTTCAGATGCCATGGTCAATGTGTGCAATCTAATCCAGGAAATAAAACCAGCCTCTCTGCTTTCCCTTTTATCTCAGCTGGTATGGGGGAAGGTTTCTGTCCTAAAGCCAATGAGAAAAGGACTATGCTCCCAAATCTGTGCCCAGGACACAAAACCAAGCCAGTCAGATTAAATCCTAAGCGACTGCAGTCAGCTGCATCTGCATCTCTGTGTTGTGCTGCAGCCCCAGCCACGGTATCAGAACCATTAACCAGCCTTGAGGTTGGAAGCACATTTAGGAACCATCCTTATTTCCCTAGCTTTTTTGTCCAGAAATAAGATGTCTAGAGAGCCTGTCAGGCTCTCAGCAGTTGCCAATGCAGAAATACAGCCCTGGGGAACAAAATAAGGAAAGCAAAGCCACGTGTAGAATTTCTGTTTCACTAGGGAATGACTGCCAGCTCCCTGAACAGGGGCTGCCTTTGCGGTGAGGTCCCCAGGGGTCCTCCTGCAGCCCTCCTCCCATCAGTACCAGCTGGTGCATAGAATTTTCTATGTTGCAGGTATGCAAGAGATGCAGCTGCTCTGTTCCCAGGCCAACTTTGTGAGAAAGAAGCAGCTCACTTTTTTTGTGTTAGTTTTTTCTTTCCACACAGGAAACTTGATATTCATGCATGTCTCTAAATAAACCTGTGATCATGTCTCTCCTTTTTTCCATAGATCCCATGGCATAACAGGGATCTCTCTGGGTCTCCACCCTCCCCAAATGCATAGAAATTATACCAGAGACTGACAGCAAGGCAGAAAAACGCAGCGATTTGCTTACTGACACACAGTCTGTCAACAGAAAATCAGAAAGACCCGCAGGATCTCTCTGCTCCAGTACTCTTTGTAAACTTGATGCTTCTCTTACAGTTTATATCGATTCAAATAACTTTAAATGAGGTATGCATTTCATTAAATTACTCTAGTCAAAGTTTACTGGAGAAATGGTTTATAAGCGAGCAGGGAAGTGGCGGCAGTATTGGCAACACTTTTGCAGACAAAATATTTACTGATTTTCTTAAATTCTCTGCTTCTGGAATCAGGGCATTAGAAATCTCAGCTATACATTTTTCCCAGATGTCTAGCCTGCTGGTTGCAGAGAAAGAAACAGAAGCTATGGCTTCTAAAGGGAAACATGCAGCATTTATGACATACTGATTTAAGCTGCTTTTCCTGGGGACTTTGCTGATGATTTTTTGGCTCAGAAATTCATGTCCTTCACAACATCTGTTTTGGACTCTGGCCTCTCACCTGGCAGAGACACTCCTCCTGATCCTCTGTCCTGGTTTCAGCTGGGATAGAGTTAATTTTCTTCCTAGTAGCTGGTACGTTGCTGTGTTTTAGATTTAGTATCAGAATAATGTTGGTAACACTGATGTTTTAGTTGTTGCTAAGCAGTGCTTGCTTTAAATCAAGGACTTTTCAGTTCCCCATGCCCTGCCAGTGAGCAGGTGCACAAGAAGCAGGGAGGGAGCACGGCCAGGACAGGTGACCCCAACTGGCCAAAGGGATATTCCATACCATAGAGCATCATGCTCAGTATAGAAACTGGGGGAATTTGGCTGGGGGCTGCTGATTGCTGCTCGGGGACTGGCTGGGCATTGGTCAGTGGGGGGTGACCAACTGTATTGTGCATCACTTGTTTCTCTTGGGGTTTATTCCTCTCTCTCTTTCTGTTATCTCCCCTTTCATTACAATTACAATTATTATTATTTACTTTATTTCAATTATCAAATTGTTCTTATCTCAACGCACGGGTTCTGCTTTTTTCCAGTTCTCTTCCCTATTCCACTGGGAGCAGGGGTGGGGTGAGGGTGGAGTGAGCAGATACTTGGTACTTAGTTGCTGGCTGGGATCAAACCATGATGTCCTCTCTTCAGTTCTTTGTTGGTTTTGCTGCCTGTGCTATCATTTTTAATAAATTGAGCTAAGCTAATTGCTTCACTCTATAATTTCAAGGGCCCAAGGGGATTTCACCAAAAAGAACATGGAAACAACCCATCCCTTAGCTGGGAACTATGTCTCCAGAGGCTGGGGCCTGGAGTGATCTCTTAAGTTTATGCTGTTTTGCTCCCAGTGGCAAGGCAGATCACAGGCAAAACAATCAGCTAAGTAAAGACCAGAGACAGGGGAAGGATTTTGTACTCAGTGGACAGGTCCCAGAGTACCATGGTATCTAGGAGGAAGAGCTGAGTGCGGGCCAGGGAAGTAGTGTGGAAGAACTGCCTCCATTTACAAACCCATGGGGTACAATCCCCATAAGCTGCAGGTTAGATTGGTTGGGGCTGGTAGGATAGCTGGGGGAAAAACATTTGCTTGATGTCCACTGACGTCTCTGGTTTGGTTTGTTCCATTTTCATATCCAGCATCAGTGGTGCTGTGAGGAAAGTTTGGGCTTAAATCCCAATCGAGAGTAAAACTCTGGGAAATGCCCTTCGCTGTTGAAGAAGATGGAAGAGAGACCCCAAGCTTTGTGTGTTGAGCTCGTGGGTTTCCCAGCCTGTCTGCTTCACTATGGATACCACCTCTTTCCAGGCTTGTATTTGGGATGCACTTGGAAAGGCAAAGCCTTTCACCTGTTCCTTGAGACCCATCGCTCCAAGCTGCCTGCACACATGCACTGTCACAGGGCAGCCACTCACATGGGACACGAGAGAAAACGGCCCCTTGGAGGCTTGTGCAGGGGAAACCTTGGTGTCTGCAAGGCACCACTTGTATTCTGCTGGGTTAAAATGTAATGGTAGAAGCAGAAGGAACAGCTTTAGCTCTTGAACTCTCAGTATCTCTGCAGCAGGTATTGGCCTAAACCGCTCACACGGACAAACTACCTTAAGTAAACACCACCGCTGCTTCGAAAGGGATGAGTTTATTTCGCACGGGGGTAAATTCCTTGCGCTGCGCTGCCACAGAGACATGGGTGCAGGCTGGGGCTGCGGAAACCTAGGCATGGGACGCTGTGCGCGGGCTGCGGCCTCTCGCTAACGCCGGCCCGGCCAGGCCGCGGCCCCAGGAGCTGCCTTAGGCCGCGCTCCCGTCAGCTGCCGCGGCCAGACCGAGCGGGGCCCCCGCCCCAGGCCCACCGTCGCTCGGGCCGCCATCGCCCC
>JAVJGJ010000060.1:65430184-65440509 GCA_035590215.1 Microhierax caerulescens | reverse complement strand
CCGGGAGTCCCGCCGGCTGCCGGCGGCGGCGCCGCGCCCCTCCGCCCCTCCCGCTGCGGCTCGCCCGGCCGCGCTGGCCCTCGTCACCCTCCTCAGCTTCGCCTCCCGCTTCTACCGCCTGCCGGAGCCGCCGCACGTCTGGTACGGGCCGGGCGGGGGCCTGGGCCCCTCTGGCGGGCTGGGCCCGAACCCCTGGCTTGGGGGGAGGGAGGAGCGAGTCCCTGCGACCGCGGGGGGTCTTCTCCGTTCTCCCGCCCCGCTGCCAGGCGCCCGACCGGGAGGGGACCCGCGTTTATTGCGGGCGGGGGGCGGGACGGGCCCCCGGGAGCCAGTGCCGCAGGGTAGCCCCGGCCCCGCCGCCAGCCCTGGCCCCGCTCTCCCCGCGGCTCTCGGGACACCGTGCGGAGAGGGAAGCGGGCCTTAGGGGGGCCGCCTGGGCGATCGGTGGGTTGCAGGGTGACACTTGAACGTCTCTAAACTCAATCTGGCGCCACAAGGGCAGGCTGGAGGTTTTGGGTGCTAAACTCTTTAAAAAGGGTGCTGCCTAGAATGGCTGAAGTACTCTCCGCAGTTTCCCGGTGGATTTAACAAATTGTATTTTATCAGATGTATGGTACTAACCCCCAATACGATGAAAAGCATGAGTAAAAAGACCTTCCTGGAGTTTTTTTACTGTCTTCAGCATTATAGCAAGTTGGTGGTTGGTTTGTTTTTTTTTTTTTCTTTTTTCCAGTTGGGATGAAACTCATTTTGGGAAGATGGGCAGTTACTACATTAATCGGACCTTCTTCTTTGATGTCCACCCTCCTCTGGGGAAGGTAAACTGCTCTTCTGTTACGTGTTTTAGAAGCCAAAGGAGTGGGCCAACAAAACTTTTCCCCTTCCTTCTGGTAGACGAATGTGATGAACACCAGTACCTTTCCTAACTGTTGTTGGTGTTATGGTAATTTACATTCAGTATCCAGAGCCTCAACTTGCATCTTTTCTTTATGAAAATACTTTGAATGTAGGAAAACAAAACAGTATCACATGGTGGGTATTTGAAGGGCTTGAATTGAAAAACAAAGTGGCTCTTTTGTGGTTTGGAGGGGATATGTAATAGAAGCCTACAGTTAAAAGGAACCAAGCAGTTCCTGATAGCTTGTGTGCAAATAAGATGCTTACCACAAAGGACCCTGAAAGCCTTGACTTACTAGTCTGTAATCAGAGAACTTGTTCAAACAACAGTGTGCAGTGTGGATGAAGATATAATCTTCCTGCCTTGGAAAGGTTATTTTTCTTTCAGGCTGAGCCTCCTTAAACTATAGGAATAGGGAGCTATGGGAGAAACCAGAGACAGAATTCTGTCGGCTAAATCCCACACCTGGGATTTCTCTTGAGCTTGCCATCATCCTTACAGCTGGCAGCCAGAGTCCTTCTGATCCCTTCTGATTTTGCCTTTAGACAAAGGGCAATATGTGTGCGTATCAATTATGTACATAAGCTCTTGTTTGAATGATGTGTCTGAATTAAGTAGTTATCCTCTGGATCAGACTTGGCTTCTGTGAAAACCTGAGCTGCTGTTGGCTTGGATGCTCCTTCCTCCAATGCGATTTCCCTGACCAATTTTTGTCACCTTTTCAGATGCTGATTGGACTTGCTGGCTACCTTAGTGGATATGATGGCACATTTCCCTTCCAAAAGCCAGGAGACAGATATGAGCAGCACAACTACGTGGGAATGAGAGGGGTAAGGCTCTACAGGCTAGTATCAAGCTAGTTAGCTCTCTTGTGCTTTTCAGTACAGAGTGTTAAGTCACAAGAACATATTTTCTGGATCAGATATCTGTTTAGCCTTGTCTTGAAGCTCCTTAGAAAAGTGTTAGTGGTTGTATTGTGAATAAGTCTTTAATATCTGGCTGTGAGAGGCCAGGTAAGAAAGTAAGGTGAATATTGAGGCCAACCTTTGCTGCTAATTAGTGGGACTGCATTTCTGAGTGGGACAGATACGTTGCCTGCTCTGCAAAGGGAACGTTGCTGAACATGGGCTTCTGCTTGCTCCATTCATTGTTCCTGGCTGCTCAGCTGGGGAGCCAAGGATGTCAAAAAGCCAGGATTATCCACTGCCGCCTGCAGTTTGCCACCACCACCAGTGACACTGAGCTGATAAGCTGATGGAGGTGGGGGGAATTACTATTCAGAGTGGTATTCTGGCTGTACTGCTGTTTAGGAAGACCAAGAGCTGTAACACTGACTGCAGATAACACGAGCTAAAAGAAGAAACAGTGGCCAAGTGCTAGTACCTAGAAAGAAGAATAAGAAATGGAAAGGCATATTTTCTTGGTTTAGTTTCCAGGTCTCCAGTAATTCATGGTTCTAGATTTCTCTGAGCCAAAGGTGGGAGAAGTACTAAAATCAGAAATTGAGAACACATTTTACTGTGATGCTGCTTGCTTCTGTTTTGATTTCTGTTCTTTCTTCTGCAACTATCCTTGGCCTTGTTTCTATAGGGGAGGTGATACTGATCTGCTAAAGATGTAAGGTACAGGTGTGGTCTGTTTTTAGATTTCATATTCCAATAGCTTGTTAAAATAAGTTGAGTATGGTGGATATGTAGTGCACCTACTTGACATATCTTTTAATGAATATCTGATATAGCCTAGCAAGAGAATGACTGACTGTTGTAACTGATGCCTCTACAGAACAGAGCAAACAGCTGTCCTTCTCTGAACAGTGTCTTTGTTCATTTGGCTTTTATCTGATGTTCTTAGTGAGTCAGTTCAGCTACTGCAACACCTCCTGTTGTTGGTAGGTGTGGAAGATGAAGGAAGGGAAAGGGTGTGAATGGATATTCACCTTGGGGCATGATTATAACTTCTCCCATGATCATCATATCATCTTCTGCAGTTCTGTGCGTTCCTTGGTTCCTGCCTGGTTCCCTTTGCCTACCTCACAGTGTTGGAACTGTCAAAGTCACTGCCAGCAGCGTTACTCACAGCTTTCATCCTTATTTTTGGTAGGTGTTCCTGCTACAGCAAAATTGAGCAGGTTAATTGTTCAGAGAATTTTATTCCTGGATTATTGTGTGTTACCTAGCCAAGGGATCTTGGAGTTAATGAGAGAGGTTCCCAGAGGCAGAGTAATTCTGCTTTATCTATATATGAGTCTTTTTAATTGGTGGTCCCCTCAAGACTTTTACAGTCTTGTTTAGTTCATAGGTAGTTCTGTTATCTGCACAACCACAGCACTGGACTACATTTCATCTCAATTTTAGGAAGTTTTAGAAGGTGGATGGTCAAGAATGACTTTGCACACTAGTGAAATATTGATGTCTCCTATATGAATTACAGAGTTATCTAACAGCCTACTGCATTACTGTAGAAGAGTTCTCAGTAAGAAATGAGTAAAGTTCTTTGTTGAATTGAGCCCAGTGGAGAAATTAACATTGCAAATGGAGTTAACCCAACTGGAGTTTTGTGAGGATACACAGATACTGAGGCACAGAGATTGAAAATACCCATCATATTCATTTTTCATAGGTAATATCTGAAATATCTTTGCAGATACAGGATGTATTACTTTGTCCCAATATATTCTACTGGATCCCATTCTCATGTTCTTCCTCATGGGAGCTGTTCTGAGTATGGTGAAATGCAACAGCTGTGCAAATAGGTAAGGTAACAGTAATTTTGTTAAATTGTAAGTACTCAACTTTCAGAGTACTAGAACTTGTCTGCCACTTGGTGAATGGCTGAGATGAGATTGTTTCAGGAAATTTGGAGGTGAAAATGGCTCATGGTAGGGGAGAGAAATTTTTAGTATCTGGGTTTGTGAAGTTAGGGAGAGGTGGTGTGGCTGGGGTAAACCAAGAGAGAGACTTAATAGCTTATTATAGCATGAAAGGAAATTTCAGCAGAAATAGTGTTTATGGAACTGCAAATCTTGAAAATGAAGGTTAAAGCTTTTTAAAACTTGAAAGAAAGCTAGTGTAGGGTGTTGTAGTTCAGAGGAGGAGGAATGAAGGATGGTTGTAATCTGTTCAAGGTTTTGCACCTTAATGGCAAAAATATTAACTTGTTATCTAGAACCAGTCCCTTTGCCTCCAGGCTGGAGAAACAGTTTATCTGTGACTGTGATCCTATAAGCACTTAAGAAATCCTGCTAACTGAGGTAAATAGTGTAGTTTGTTGGGGTTAGAGAATTGATACCAAAAATCTGAGGGAAGTATAGCTGGGATATTTCTGAATAAAGTAGTCAGGTTGCTGAGGATATTTGCTATAGACCCATCTAGAGGAGGGTGGTAATTTATAGGTATTTGGATATGTTGGAAGTCGTCTTTGTGGCTGGGCTGTACAGAGCAGGTTCTCCACGATGCATCTGGAATTCAAAGACATAAAGGTTTACAATACTGTTATATGACCAGTTTTTGTTTCATGAAATATTCAAGAACTGATCATACCAATCTTAGTGTGACTGCAGCACACATGGCTAAAATGCAGCCTGCGTTGTCATGTAAGGCCGTCCAAGGCCACCCTCATCTACAACACGTACCCCAGGGAGTGCAAGCACTAAGTTACAGGGCAGGGTTTGATCAGTTCTATGTGCTTTGACCTTAACTTACTTCTCATGTCTTAGAGCTAATCCTGTTTTCAAACTCTTTAATTTTATGCAAATTGAAAGCCAGCTGTAGCTATTGTGTTGCTTAGCAGGTCACAGGGGTTTTGTCTAGTTAAAATACAAGTGTCAAGACATCAGGAGTCAGTAGGAAAAGGGGTTTAAATTCTGCTGTCATCTTTTCTCTGTGGTTCAATTGTAGTTTAGTTTTTAATTTGTTTGCTTTTTGCTGTAGCTTTTGTTTGTGGTTTGGGTAGATGTTTTCCACTATGGCCTTTCTGTTTTAGGAGTAGTGACTACTCTTCCCTCCCTGTTCTCCCCCATGTCCTTAGCTTTCTGGGAGAAGTAAGTTCGCATTTTATGAAGCAAAAGTCCTGTTTCTGTTTTCAGATCTTCCATGTGTCAGACTTTCTCAGACTAGTATTTCAGCTTATACCTGGTGTCTGTGTTCCCTTCCTTAAAGGGGAACATGTAGGGCTGCCCAGGCCTAAGTGTTGAAGCCTGTATCAAGACTTCACAAGCCTGTATCTGAAGACAGTATCCTTGCATCATTCTAGAATTAATGAAAAACTTGTCTTTCTATTTCTCATGGCTCCTGAGAAGATGGCATGTAACTTTGCAGGGTAACCAATTTGCTGTTTATTTTTCTGATCACAGATGCCCATTCATGTAGCCATCATTTATTTAGTGACCTCCTTTATCTGTCCTGCAGGCCGTTTTCTGCCTCCTGGTGGTTCTGGCTGAGTCTGACTGGCGTAAACCTTGCTGGGGCAATGGGGGTAAAGTTTGTTGGCCTTTTTGTAGTCCTCTTGGTTGGCCTGAACACAATCTATGACCTATGGGACTTGCTGGGGAACCTCAGCCTGTCGCTGGTGAGTGTCAAAACCTTTACTTTACGTTAAGGGTTTCTTCATTTTGTTTGCTTTGTAATTATCCTAGTCTTTGACAACTGTGTAACTAGCCAAACAGTGATACTTTGCCTGCAGCCAATGGGGGCATCTGAGGTGGATGGTGGTAATTAAAGCTGAAGTTTATAGTGGAAAAACTATTGCCATACATTTGAAAAAAACCCAAACACACACATGTTAGTGGGATATAATGTCGTAAGAGCACAGCAAAAAGGCTGTTGCTTGTTCTTGAGAGAAACTATTACTTTTCCAGTTGGATGAATTTTAGTTCGATCTAGGCTAAAAATGCTCATTGGGAATGGCTGTATGTTCATCATCAGCATCAACAGCAAGATGTTGTCCAGCACTTTCACATGACACTCTGAGGAGTATGTGCTGCCTGGCAGCCATGCCTGTGTCTTGCAGCACTTTGCATAAACAGCGCAAGCTCAGGCTGCTTCATGAGAGTAAGGGGGCACAGGCCACATAGCAGTAGCATGCTGTAGTCCATCATGAGTCATAGGAATGCTCTGCAACATGCAGCCTCCATAGCCAGTCCTGAGGGTGAAGGCAGCTGTAGTCTGCTTGATTTCACACACATTTTAGTTCTTAGAAGACTTGCTAGCGTACGTTTTATATTTGGGGACTGTGAAATCTGCTATTTGGAGAAATACCTTGTTATACCATTTGCTGTCTTGCAACCAGCAGGAAAACAGATTCTTCAAGCACATATTTTAAAATGTGTTCAGTTCTCCTCTTGTTTCAGCTTCTTCTGAGGCTTGAAAACTTTATTTCTTTCACTTACTGTTTTTGTCCTGTTTGTGTCATAAACAGTGGGGATTTGGGGGGACTTCTTCTGTTCCTGCTGTGATTTGTTTTCTCTGATAAATGTGAATCAATATGGGCTGCAAAGATGCAGTGTTCCAGCTCCGGAGAAGCACTTCTTGAGCAAAGTCAATTAATTGCATTTGAAATGGAACAAATCCATCATGTCTAAGCTTTCTGCCAGCAGACGGCTGCACAGTGATTTAATTTGTGCTGCTGGCAGCAAAGGCAACAAGCCCTTGAGTTTTAGAAATTTACTCCAGAAGGTAGATGCTTTCTGAATAACTATTTGGCAAGAACTTGGTTCTTGAGGAGAGAAATAAAAAAAAAAAAAGTGAGGATTAAACCCCTGAAAGCCTGAATAACTTATCTCTGCATTTGTTAGGAAACTACTCATGATTATTTACATGCAATGTTTTGGGGACTAATTTGATTCCTATAATTCTCAGCTTATCTTGGTCTGCTGTTCTGGTTTGCTCAATGCTGTCCTTTATGTGCATTATGTTTTTTGACTTTGCATTGAGGTCTGTAGTTAAAGAAAACCTTTTCACAAAGATTGAAGCATAGTGTGGTCATTTTGAGCAGGGAACTTGAGGTTAATTCGTGTGCCTCTCCACTGTTTAAATTTGGTTACGTACCATCAATCAGCATTTTTCCAAGTGCCCGGTGGTTATTAAGTACTTGGGCTGAGCAACTGTTTCCTTTGTTGACTTCAGTAAGTTCTTAGTTTTGTAATGTGTTCCACTTTTTCCATTGCTTTGGAAATTTTTGGATCTGGTATTAAAGGAGGAAGAATGATTAGCTTAATGATTGTGTGATAGGTACCATGTAAAAATAATATGGAGGATAGCAAGTACATCTGCCTTCATCTACTCTGAAGTTAAATGCAGACATTTAGCAAACAATTTTTGCTATGTGTTTTCTTTGCCCACAGCTATTTATTACCCACCCTGTATTTTACATTATTTCTGTACTACTAGCAGTGTCAGTTGGATGTGAATATGTGATTGATTCTTGGGCATTTGTGTACAAAGCACCTTTTCAAGTGATTTAAATAAAAGGCAGCTGAAACACTCAAAGGTTTTGTTGCTGACTTTTCTGTAACTTCTGGCTGAGCAGCCACAGAAGTTGCAGAGTGAGAGCATCCTTGCTAAGTGATCTGGCTTCTGTGAATGAAGCGTACCTAGGTTCCCAAGAAGTCATGGTTAAATTCATATTTGCTTTGGGAGACTTGCTGGCAGAACCAATTTCCATTTTCCCTTTTGCTTAGCTTTGACATACAATGTTCTGGAAGCCATCTCCTTGCTGTGATTTTTTTTGTGTCAAGATCTGTACCACTCTGAAAAACAAGTTAAAGTCCTTGTTTTCAAAGTATTGTCTGTAGGAGCTGCCTTGCCACCTTTTAGGGATGCTCGGTGCTTTGGAAGGTCAAACTCTCCTATTACCTGTTATTTCTTCCTCCCAAGACTCTGAAATTTCAGGGTATCATAGCTCAGCTCCAGCTTTTGGAGGTGCACAGCAAGGTCTGCCTAGGCTTTTACCTCTCTTTAGGCCTTTTTAAGACAATTCTGCAGCCTGCTGAGTTTGCTTGCACGGCAAGCTCCAACTGTAGGACTGCTGCTCAAAATCCTGTGAAGTAAGGAGTGGAGTTGTTCCTGCAGCTGCACTGTTTGATCCAGGTTGTGTTTGTTACAGGTCATGTTTGGGAAGCATTTACTGGCTCGTGTACTCTGCCTCATCCTGCTCCCGCTTGCCCTCTACACGGCTGTGTTTGCTGTTCATTTTACAGTATTAAATAAAAGGTACTTCACAATGTTTTCTCCAGAAGAAGAATCACTTGTCTTTGCTTTGAATTAAAGGCTATTGATTATGGATTTATCCATTTTCAGTGTCAGAAGCACAGCCACAAGCTGTGTCTTTGTTTAATTCCCTTCCCAGACTCCTGCATTATTCTTACAGAAAGGCTCTGGCCAAGCTGGCAGTGAAACTGAATTTGAACTTGAGATTTTATGAAATGCCAAGCAAGTATCCCAACCAAACTCTGTCTCCTTTTTTCCTCCTCTCTGCCTGGACCTTGAAAGTGTCTCAACTCCGTTCTTCTTAGTTTTGAATTTATTTTTTTTAAAAAAAAAGTCATTGCTTTGGCTGTGACTAAAAAAGTAATTCTGAGTGTACCCAAAGGGAGGACTCTTCTCTGGATGCCTTCAAACAAGGAGTGCTTTTTACATGGAAAGAACACATCAGCTAGTAAAATGGCCAAGTAATGTTCCTCCAAGTAATATGGCAGCATTAAGAGATGAAGTGAATAAGCATTTCACCATAAAAAAGGAATATAAAATTAAATCTGTTATTTTTCAGTTTAAGTCAACTGGTCTTACCACTAACCTCTGAGCAGAAATGAGACTTAAGAAGCCACAGAGAGAGGCTTTCTTATATCTAACCTGACAGTGGGTCAGTTTATTTGTCATAAGAACACCTCCAAAGATGGTCGATGGTGCTTTGTCCAGTGCCAGTGCGACCTCAAGGCCTTGCAGCTCTGGACAATTTCCTGCAAGACTCTTTATCTGCTACGATTCACAACTTATGAGTTGTGTGCACCTAAGGGAAAGTCATTCTTCTCCTGATGCCATGTCTGGTTTTATCATTTTCCTTCTGTAAAACCAATTTGTTAATGCGTGACAGGGCTTTATGCCTGTTTTGCCAGACCTTGAATTGTCACGTTCTTTGCTCTCTTTTTGTAGCGGTCCTGGGGATGGTTTCTTCAGCTCAGCATTTCAGTCCCAGCTGATCGGGAACAATCTTCATAATGTCTCTGTTCCAGAGCGTAAGTGTCCAAAGGAATAAACTGCTCTGAGTGTTGTCAGTGTACATGAGGGTTTATATAAAAATAGTGTCTCCTATGACTCAGTGCAGGACAGTGCGGGTTGTGCTGTCATGGTCAGATCCATGCTGTTCCTCTCTGCAGTTTTATGTGTCAACAGAAAAGAAAAAGGCTGAAAATAACACCATGTTTAGCGTGCCATCACTGGCTGTTTCATTGTATTCCTTCTAGAGGGAAATGTGCCATTTTGAGGAATTTGTCAGTTTTGTGTGGATGCATCTTCTTATTTTTTGGCTTTTATGTTGCCTGAGACAACAAAAAGAGATTTGTCCTGTTCAGCTTAGGTGTTCAGATATGGGGTTTGTTTCCAAAATATGTGTAAATGAAAACTATTAACTCTTTTGTGACACAGTGTACCCCTGGTTCAGCTATGTTGTATTCAGCATGCATGTGAATTTAGGGGAAGGATGGCTCTGTGGCTGTTCCCTAATCCTCAGGTTGGGTAGGGACTATTGAGCCTTTGATATGATACAGCTTTCTGATTATTCAGCTTTTCTTTGGCTGTGCCCTGCTTCAGAGCTCTGCTGCTGGAAGAGCATCAGATCCAGTCTCCAAGACTTGTATTGGGAGGCTATGAAGGACAGTGTCTTAAGCCAGGGAGGGTATCAGCTCTGCTGATAGCTGATAGTGGGGTTTGCCTCCCTTCCCTCTTGTATTGCTATAGAGCATGGGAGTGATGGAGTGCTTTCAAGTAGTCACATGCTTTTCAGACTTGACCGTGTTTTAATTTGACTGTATATTCTTATGGAAAGCAATCCCAAAACCTCTCATTATTGAAATTACAGAAGAACTAGCACTTCCGTTTGTGTTAAAACTAGGTGGGAGAATTTGAAGTGTGTCAGCTAAATGTTATGTAGCAGTTTTACCGAATTGTGGTTGGGGCTGGAAGATAAGCTTGCAATGAGCTGAGTGGAGTAATGTGTCAAACAGGAAATGAGCTTTCAGCAAAACAAAGCAGAATGCATGCCTAATCAGAGCACTGCAGACCAGCTGGGGAGGGGGGATTATTTATAGGAGAGCTGCCTTATGTCTTTTTTTCCTCCTTCCTTCCCATGTAGACTTGGCGTATGGGTCTGTGGTCACAGTGAAGAACCTTCGGATGGCAGGAGGATACCTTCACTCCCACTGGCACCAGATCGG
>JAVJGJ010000060.1:65388582-65402237 GCA_035590215.1 Microhierax caerulescens | reverse complement strand
GGCAGTTTTGGCACCAAAGGGCATGATGACCTCTCCATCTCTGTAGCTCAGTGCTCAGGAGAACAGACACGCCACGGGTCACATCCAACCCCAAGGGGGACAAGCACAGAGGGGATGGGACCACAGACACGGCCCTTCAAAACCCTGCAGGGGTCCAAAGCAATCCTCTCTGGCTTTCCCTCTGCCCTTCCCTCTTAGTCATGGCCTCCAGGTCCAAGAAGCAAAGGGAGGGTCAGGCTGCTTGTGGCCTGTGGAGTGAGCAGGCGTGGGGCAGCAGCACCCCTGGGCAGGGCTCTTTGCACCACCTTCAGCATCTTCAGGGCAGGCGCCTGCCTGCACAGGAGACCAGCCCCGCTGTGGCAGTGCCTACCTCCCCGGGGCTGAGACCCAAAGACCCACACAGAGTGGAACCAGGGCCCAGGAACACCGGGGAGCCAAGGCGCTGGATGTGCAGACACAGGTAGCATAAACACAGACACTGGTGGGAATGCTGTGCCCACAGCCCGCTAAGGCCGCGGCACAGACAACCCCCAGCAGAAGTCCCCGTCCCATCACCTATAGGACGGCAGCTGCCTCACACAGGACACACGCCAGCCTGTCCCATCAGCCTGCTGGAAACCAGAAGCATCTTCCAAACAAGGAGAACCACACCACATACAGCCACCATACACATACCAAGGGGTATGAGTACCCACCAGGCTCCCTGGCAGCTGGAGTGGGGGACAGCTGGCCCATGAGCCCACCCAGGCTCTGGGGATGCAAACCCCATGGCAATCCCCTTCCCCTCGGTGGTGAGCCGCCTTTGGCACTGCTGCTCCAGTTCCCCAATGTTTCGTGTGTGTCCCCAGCCCTCTGGGAGCTCTGCAGAAAGGGACGGCGTGAAGGCGCAGGAACTCACCGCAAGGGACCACATGGGCAGCAGAATGAGAGCAAAGGCATCTGCTCCTGGGACAGAAAATGTGTGTCCTCCCTGCTTTCTTCTCCTCACCCACCACTCCCAACCTGCCCCGCCAACACAGACCAGCTAAACAACGTAATCCATATTTCGGGGAGCCAAGCAGGTTTTTCTGCTCTCAGGAGCCACCACCTTCGGGAAACCCTGCACAGGGTCACTCTGCCCCAGGGCGCACCTGAAACTAACACAGCATTTGAGAGTAAAACCCTGCCATGTCCCCTTGGGGTGGCTGCTGAGCTGCCCCCAGCTCCCTGCCCTCCTCTTCTTCCCTGGCACTGCTGTGCGGACCCAAGGCAGCCGTATTTTGGCACTGGGATGGACTAAACTCCAAGTATGAGGGTTTTGAATGAGAAGGCATCCCAACACCTGGCCTCCAGCGAGGCTCTCTGCAGACCATGTTTGTGGCCTTCCTCTGTGGCACAGCAGCCATCTGTACAAGCCCCTTCTCCCAGGGGGATGCTGTGGACCAAGCAGGGCAGCACTGGCTCGCCGTAGCACTCCTTGGTGCGAGAATAAAGCCAAACCCCAGGCAACCAAGAGCAAATGGTGCTTATGGTGAGATTACAGCTGGGGAGGTGTGTCTGGGACGGCGCGTGGGAGACGCCGTGCACAGAGCAGCTCTTCTCCAGCACCTCCTCCATGCACATGCAAGCCAGTGGCTGCTGGAGCCAGCGCACGGCGATTGGGAAGGGAGAACCGGAGCAGGGTTTATTTGTTCCAACCCCAGCCCTTTTTGCCACCAGCTCCAACCTCTGTGTGGTTTATATCTCAGTCTTCTGCTGTGCACACAGCGTGCTTAGCCCCTCACACCCTCGGCGGGCACAGCACCAAGCAAACACGAGCTAATTGGGCTGCAAGCTCCCCAGGGCAGGGGGACATCGCTCATTCTGTGTGGTGCACCCTCGTCCTCTGGTAACGCTTAAATCAACAGCCCTCGGCACAAAGGGTCAGGCTCAGCACACGCACAGGGCAGGGAGCCACTGGGCTGCTGGTGGGCGATGGCTGGGAGCAGGGAGCCAGGAAAGGGGGCTTGTAATAAAGGTGGGGACAGACATTTTAACAGGGCCTGTAGTGCCAGGACAAAGGGTACTGGTTTTAAACTGAAAGAGGGTGGATTCAGACTAGATATAAGGCAAAGAAATTTTATGATGAGGGTGGTGGGACACTGGCACAAGTTGCCCACAGAGGTGGCAGATGCTCCATCACTGGCAACATCCAAGGTCAGGCTGGACGGGGCTCTGAGCAACCTGATGGTGTTGAAGATGTCCCTGCTGATGGCAGGGGGGCTGAACTAGCTGACCTTTAAATGTCCCTTCCAACCCAAACTGTTCTGTGATTCTACAAAAAAGCTGGGGCTGACTGCGAGGGACAGAGACCCAGGTTCCTCACAAGTGGGAAAGGGGTAGGGAGTCATCCCAGGGCTTCCAGTTAACATGCACGTGCATTCAGGAAAACAGGAAAGAACCCCCCTGGTACCACCAGGTCCCTGCTCCAAGCTGGGATGCCGAACACTGTTCACAGTCCCCAGAGCTACCCCTGTGCTTGCAATTAGTTAACGATGCTACGCATAGAGCAGGACAACTCCCAGCCCTGGCTGCCTGCATGGCTGAGGGCCACCGCAGCGGCTGGCCCTAGGGAAGTGCCTGAGCTTCCCCGCAGAGGGTACCACCGGTTGCTTACCACCTGCCAGCCCCGAGGCCAGGGCGTGCCGTGCCCACACACAGCCAGCCTGGCAGCAGAAGCCCCCGTTTGGCACTGAAGGCCAAGGCAGGCATCTTTCAGTGAGGCTGCAGCAGCGGTGGGACATCAGGCAGACTGCCTCTTCCTCCATCCAGGTAACCGTGCTCAAACAGAGGAGGATTTTAAGGCCTGCGTGAAGGGAAAGTGCCACCTCCGCTGGGAAAAAGATTCCCTCGTGGAAACCTGTATGGAAACCAGGAGCCACAGTTAGGAGCTAGTCCAGAGCTGTCACTGTGGGTCACAGGCATCTTGCACGGTGCTACAAGGTGCCAGGAGCACGGTGGTACCTGGAGATGGGGGGAAAGGCAGGATGGAGATGGGGGATAGGCAGCTCTTTCCTCCCCGAGTCCCTTCTGCTGTTTGCAGAGGAGGAAGCTGTGGGAGGTGGAGAGTGGGAAGTTTATCTGCTGCCTTTTATAAAGCCACCTGCTGCAGAGAGCCTGACAGCCCTGAGGGCAGCCAGCACAGCTACAGCCCTCACCAGTGAGCGGAGGGAACATCACCCCAGGGCAGAGGGAAGACGACTGGCCAGGAGAAGACTTGGGCTGTGTGTGAGGAGGACGCAGACGGGGAAGCCAAATACCACGTTGCTTGGACCAGGCAGCTCCGGTGGCTTTGCATCCCGGTGTCCTGGCCCAGCTGGGATGGTGTGGCACACTTGGAGATTGCAGGGACCTCACCACGGAGCTGGTGGAGAATGTAGGCACATTTTAAGTCCCCTGCATGGCTGCCCTCAGCTTCTGAACTCCTCCAGCCGTCCTCACAGCTGATGCCCACAAGCCTGCTGTGCGATGGGCGGCAAGCACAGGTGCGTGGCAGGCTAGCAGGGATCTGGCACCCACGCTGCTGGGCCCAGCTCTGCCCCACTCCAGCCTGCTGCTGCCCGATTGGGACTGGGGGCACCCTGCTGCTGAGCACCCTCATCCCACAGCCTCCCAGGGGCCAGTACGAGATGGGCAGCGTCACACTTGTCCCATTGATCCCCTTCTCAGGCCACCCATGCACCACCTTCCACGCTGCTCTGGGGGAGCCCTTGGTGCCTGGCTGCTGCCAGCCCCCCCTGCTCTACACTCCTCCCCAGCTTCGAGCAGCCACGACGTTCCCTGCAGCTGGTTCTGCCGGAGCAAAGAAACGCTCCTGCCCTGCCCAGCTCCCCTCTCTGCAAACACAAAAAGCTTCTCCCTGAAAGCAGCGAGTTACTACGCTATATGTACGTACAACACCCCCCACACACACACATAAAACATGATTTTAGAGCATCTGCAGAGCTAGAACGTTTCTGCCGCCTGCACTGGGTGCCAGGAGCAGAGCGAGGTTTGGGCTGCAGCAGGAGCCTACGAGCACACCCCTCACCAGTCCTGGCCCCGCCGAGGCTTTCTTCCCACCTCTGCCCAGCTTCCAAGCAGCCTTGGGTAACACCAGACAACTGGAATGAATCACACAGCTCTGGGAGCGTGGGAGCTGGCAGCTCGGCGAAGGCTCCGGCACCGGCAGGTTGCACAAGCGGGGATGGCCCCAGCAGCCGCCCAGTTAGCCACATCCAGCCGTGCCAGGGGGGCTCGCGCTCAGCATACCTGCTCGAGTCACTCGGGCATCAAAGGGCAGGGGAAGCCTTCGATGGTGAACGCCGGGGACTGCAACCAGAGGACAAGGAGGACAGAAGGTGCTCCCCAAGGCCTGGCTTGGCCATCTCCATCCCTCTGGGGACCCGCCAAAACACCACTTATCCCCACCCTTGGGTGTGCAAGCAAATTTGGTCCTTGACAAGGAGGAGGGAGGTGACTGAACCTGTCTCATAGTCTCAACACCAGATTGAGCTGCTTTTACCTGGGCTGTGGGCCAGCCACCTGCCCTCCCACCGAATCCTGCCGCCGAGCAGGGCCACCTCTGCGCTGCTTTTCACCGGGGCACTGGAGGGAGCATGCCGTCAGTGCCGCCCTGGGTCGCTGGGGCACACATCCAGCTGCCTCTGCAGTCCACGCAGCCTTCAGGGGAGATCAGAGGAAAGCTCCTCTGCCGCACTGGGGAGGGAGGCAGCTCTCCCAGGCGCATGTGGAGCTGCAGGCATGCAGCTCTGCAAAGCACCAATGGTTCCAGCCTCCTCCCGGCACGACAGGTGCTCGCACACGCTGACAAGACAGCTCATCCCCATCTCCCCCACTGCCCCTGGGGAATTCCCCTTGCCCAGGACACCCAAGCACAGCCTCAGCCATGTGCCTGCCGCAGGGCAGAGCAGAGCCAAGCAGAGCAGACAGCCCATCACACCCAACAGCCTGCTCTCGTCTCCTTCATGAGGAAGACCTGGGGAATCAAACAGCCCTGTAGCATCAGAGATAAGAGGGAAATGACGGGGCCATTGAGATGGTCACATCAGTGCATCCCAAGCCAGAGGGAGAAGGGACAAGTTGCATGGCAAGGACTGGGGTTCAGGATCCCCCCTAACACACACATTTCACAGGCAGGTGGCCCTGCACACGGGAGTGAGGAAGGCACAGACGGTCAGCATGCAGCCTCTACTGTGCCAGTGCTGCAAGCTGGCACTGCCCACGGCCACCACGCTGCCTTTCTGCCCTGCTCCAGCCATGCCCACGGCCAGCGCAAGGGGCGTCGGGAGCGATAGATGTGACAGAGGAAAACACAAGAAATTGTTTCTTTCCCTTCAGGCAGAGAAAGAAGCGTCACATCTGGACACATACAGCAGCCGGGCTGGGAAAGGGACAAGGCATTGGGAGGAGAGAAGCTGTGGGCTGGGAGGCGCAGCGTCACCCAGAAGACGTGGTGAGACAGATGGCACATTTGGCAGCAGGGTGGTCACGGAGCAACCTGTAAGCTCTTCCTGCTTCAAGAGCAGGCGACACAACACTGCGTAGGGGCTGTCAGCACAGCCTGGCAGCTTTGGGGCGGGGGGTCATATCCTTTCAAACATGCCACGTTCAACAGCCAGCATCAAAGATGCTCTGCGGGCAAGTCAGCCTTGGAAAAAGACTATGTGGGATGAGGGGGAAAATGGGGAAAAAAAATCAGAATGGCAAGTTTTAGGGGCAGGGTGTCCCTGGTTTCTCTACGCAAGCCCATCTTGCCTGCATACAGGGCCATGCAGCCAGGCTGGCGCTCAGGGAAGGGCTGGCAGCCCCTGCACCACTCTGCCCACCCTGCCAGCAGCACAGGGTCCCCAGGCAGCCACCCCCTGCCCTCCACAGCACCACTGCCCATGTGGAAGAGAGAAGGAAAGGAAATTAAACATATGGTGCTGCAGCAAATGGCTGCACAAGGAGCCTCCCCAAGCCTGTGTCCCCTGGTCCTTTCAGGGTGTTTTGGGCATCGCAGCACCAGGAATACAGCCAGCCAAAGAGATTTGGGGGCTGAGGCAGGGAGCAGCATCCCAGCACCAGCCACTGCAAGCCCCTCCACAGTCCAGCAGCTATTGAGGCCCTGCCACAATTAGCAGGAATTAGACATGCTCCGTGCCCATTTTAGGAGAGATGCTCAGGGATGCAGTAGTGATACGGAGGGGTTTTCACAGTGCCTAGGTGTCCCGGCCCAGCCCAGACTCCTGCTTTCCGCCTGGTTTTGGATATGCTGTTCTGCCTGCCTGCATCGTCTCCCAGCACAGTCCAGATCGACCACCATGAATGCTGCTCTTGCCTGGCTGGCCTGGTCCCACAGTGAGCACCCCGACATCCTGTACTCAGCCTCTGCAGCACCAGCAAGGCATTTACTGCACGAGGAGGGTCTCCACCTCCTCACCCACTGTGTGGTTAATGTAAGGGGCAGTTTGGCACATGCTGTGCTGCATAGCTGCCATCCTTGCTCTGAGAAGCATCTCCCCACTTGGAAACACTTGGAGCTTCCAGGCAGCTTAAAAAAACCCAAGGTGAGAGTGCACGAGACCTCAGCACAGCCAGCACTTCCCAGCCCAGCTCCCTGGGGCAACCAGCACTTCCAATAAAGCATAGGCACATCCCACTCTGAAACACCCCGCTGCTTCATCAGTGCCAGTGCCACTCCTGCACTTACTAGACACAAAAAGCTGCGCAACCACAGATGCTGCAGAGGCTCCGGCTCATCCTGACATCCCTGTGCTGACCACAGCTCCAGGAGAGCGAGCAGAGCTCTGCACAGGCAGCCAAACCCTCCTCCAGAGCAGCAGGGATCAATATTTAAGTGATGCTGAATCCTGTAATGTTGCCTCTCTCCTAGGGAAGGACCACCTGCAGTAAACACCAGTCTTCAAATCCTGTCCAGATGCTTTCCATGCTTCTCCTGGCAGCACAGCTCTATCATGAGGCACATGGATGTCATGCTGAAGGGAGGGGACCAAAAAAGAACTGAAAGTCAGGCATGAGGAGCCACCTGAAGGCACTAGGAAGGCTATTCCTAATGTTCACCATGGCATGGAGAGACCCTGAGCTGCAGGACCAGCCTAAAGCGGGCTCCAGCAATGCTGCTGGTGCAGAGCACCATGCTGGCCACGCAGGTGGGCATGGCTGTAAAACCCAGCTACCCCAAATTACCTCTGTTCAGTGAGGAGGTGAGATACCATCCTGCTGGCACAAATGCTTTCCCGCTTCCCACCTCTTTCTTGACCAAGGCAAGCTCCAGGGAACAGACAGCTTTGCCCAGCGTGTTCAGGAAGCAGGCAGCCAGCCTGCAGCACCGATAGCAGGATGGGACCCAAAGCTCAGCAGGTCTCATCACATGCCTGCACACCCCTTCTCCCACCCCAGGGGATGGGGAGGGGGCAGTGCTGGCATGGTGGGCTCTCATGGGCAGCTGGGGAGGTGGAGGGACACCCCTGAGCACCACTCCCAGCTGGGACATTAAAGGCTACAGATGTACAGAAACTTATTTTGCCCTCTGGATATTTTCCACAAAAAATCCCAAGCCCAAAGAAATGCAGAGTGAAATCCCTTCTCTGCTGAAAACAGCTGCCACATGCCTTTCACAAGGGCCAGAAATTCACCTCCTTGTTACAGAGGGGAAAGAACCCCCTGAAGTTTGTCTCTGTGCAGGGGCTGTCCAGATAAACAGCCAGCCCCCTCAGACACAGCTGCTGTGACGGAGGGATCCTGAAACCTAATGATTACCCCAGAACACAAACACATGTAAAGCCACAGTTGTGATGGTGCACGTATGTACCCAAGGGCATGGTCACAGTCTGTAAGTCCAATGACTAAAGTTTTGCCTAGCTAGGTTTATCCAGCCCAGCGTGTAGGGTATCAGGGGACTGAATCTGCAGAAACACCCACCCCGACTTTCCTGCAATGGCTGAACTAACCCAAACATCTTTAAAATGCGCCGTTCTCAGGAGGTGGCCCAGCCACCGCAGCTGTTATCAGCAGTATTTTCTTTGTTGGGTTTGGGGTTTTTTTTTGGTTCTGAACAAGGAAGAATTTGATGAAATTTCACAGAAGAAAACACAAGACATTAAAAACTTAGATGAAAGAAAATTAAACTTGATGAAAACCTCCCAACAAAAAAATCCAATGAAACTGCCTGATGAGAAGATTAGTGGCCGCGTAATATGAAAGGAAAAGGCAATGAAGAGGACTTGGAACCCGAACAAATAAAAGAATTATGACTTTTGGAAACATATATCTGTCTTTAAAGTAATCAGATTTTGCCTGAACTAAAAACTTTTTAAATTAAAAGACAGCCAATTTAAAACTGGAAGTTCTAATAACATACACGCTAAGACCTCAGATCACTCCCATCAGTGAAAAATAAGTCAACAGAAGTTCATGCAGGATGTCCTTGCTGCCAGATCTGCTCAGTGCCTGAGCACTCGGAGATAAAGCCTGATGAACTGCAAAAGTGACTCTGACAGCAGCAACCTTTTTGAAAACAGAGGGGGGGAAAAGTTTCAATTAATGTGGTACACTGATTAGTTTAGTCAATTACTGCAGGTTAGCGCAGGAAAGCCTGGTTCCCTTTCCAAGACCAATGAAGATGAAGTGTGAAAGGATGATCTCTACTAGTTCTGAATTCTTAAAAGCCAGAAATTATCAGGTTATATGACTGTTTGTTTTACATGTCCTACAGTAAAACTACATTCCTGTAATATAGTATTATACTATATATAGTATATATATTATATAGTATATATTATAATATAGTGTATATATTATATTAATACTATATAGTATAGTAATAGAGCATTGTTAAATGCATTACATATACAAATAATGCTTTCATAAATGTATAGGTTTTCTTTTGTGGACCCATACATTTTAAGCAGTTTTATTTAACCAACTAGAAACCATTTTTTAAATGCTTGCTTTCTGCATTTTGAATAAGATTTCATTTTCCACTGAAATACAGCTGCATCAAACTTGTAATAAATAATGAAGTGATAACCAACAAAGACATGTGTCACTCACCACTTTCTAACACAAGAAATCAGGACCTTAAGAATCTAAATAACCATGTGTTACACCCTAAACCCACTCAAGCATAGTACAGCCTCCTGCTCAGCCCTAAGCACCACAACACACTCATCACTGAGAGTCACCTTGTCCTTAAGAAAAGGGAAGAAGTGTACAAGCACAGCAAGATGAAAACTAGGTACTTAGGTTGTGGCTTTCTGATCATTAATTAAAATTGTGACTTTAATCCATCCATCCTACTCAGCAACAGGTCAAGAGCCAAACAAGGCGCAGATGAAACTTACTCTGAGGTCTATGAAGTTTAGGTTGGTTTTCTGCCATTTTTGCCATTACACTTCCCTCCCACATAGTTCTGCCGTCTGTGGCCTCTCCCTGGGAAAAGCAGCCCAGAAACACAAGGAACAGTGCATGTCCCCAGCCTGGAGCCTGCAAGCCCTGCAAGTCTCTTACTGGTGTAGACACCTCCAGATCGCTGCCTGCAGGCTCAGGGGAGCTAGGGAAACCTCCACACTCCTGGTCTTTTCTCTAACACTGCCTTGGGGATTATCCCACAGTGACTGAATTTGTCAGAAGACAGGACAAATAATCCCAGAAGCACTGAGGCTGAAGGGAGATCATCTAGTCCAGCCTCCCTTCTCAGGGCAGGGTCAGCTCCAGGAGGTTGCTCAGGGCCATGTCCTGGCAGGTTTTGAGTATCTCCAAGGATGAAGACTGTTCCAAGCCAGAGCCACACTGAGAAGACCATCCCAACCAGCTGTTGCAAGCAGGTCCTCCAGCCAGGTCTCAAGCCCCAGGCTACTGGGGGCTGTCCCAGCACAGACTGGGATCCTAGCTGCACTGGTGCCCTGTGGCCCATGGTCAGCCACTTCCAAACCTCATGTGTCACCTGTCAGCTTGCCAGCTCTCACATGATGTCTCAGCACCTCAGCTTGTGCCATGTCCCTGGCACGTCATCCTAGCAGGGATCATCTGGACTCCCCCAGCAGGGCCCCCAGGTCTCATCTCAGGGTACCACTGACTCACTTTGGGCCACAGCTGGGACCTGCTCCCCAGCTATCCCTCCAAACCCGAGGTTTGCCCTAGCTCCCCCACCTCTACCTTCTCTGAAAGTTGGTCTCCCCTAGTCCATCCTATGCACCACATACAGGGGCTCATTGTCTCAATCTCCATCACCTCCTGCCACAGCTTCCTACCACCAGCTCCCAGCTGACAAAGTGCTCCCTGGCGAAGCTGGGCCAGAACCCCTTCCTCTCTCTGGTAGGAGGAACTCAAATTTAGATGCCGACATCTTTTTCCACCTCTCACAACCTGCCTTTTAGCACTTGGGGACACGGTGGAGCTTGGCTCATTCAGATCCTGCCTTCCTCTCAGCTCACCCACAAGCTGCAGATGACAAGATGACACAGGATGTTGGTGCTGGGGGTAGGGGAATTGGGTCACCCAAAGCTTTCGCATGCTCCCACTGAACAGGAGCACTAAGCCTCTCTGCTGTGGTACTCCATTTTAAACACATCTTTACTGGAGATCAAACAAGCCCCTCCTTGATCAAACTGGTACCCACAGCTGCTCATGGGGACTCTGCTGGGAACTGCAAAACTGATCCCTGTGTTGAAATGCTTCCATGCCATGGCGCTCATGGTCCCCAGAGACTGGGCAACATTACAGTAATTTCAATTAGGAAGGCAATTTCTCAGCCAAAGAGGTTTTCTCTCAGCCCTTAGTATGGCTGCAGCTCTTACTCCCAACACAGCCATCCACTAAGAGACGGCTGTACCAGGACAGTCAAGGCAGGGCATGGGTAATGCTGGGGCTTGGGTAAGCACCAAGATGAGTCATAAAAAGCAAACGTGGTGAGGAGGTGTGAGATGAAGTGATGGCGGAACCGCCAGAGAGGTGAGGGTGATGCAGGGATCAGGGCAGCAGGCTGGGAGAGGGGACCCCATGCCCCTCACCAGGCTCCTCCAGCCCACCTGCCCCTGCAAAGAGGTCCTGAGGGACCTGCTGTGCCCAGTCTCACCCATTAACCAGCAACGATAGCAGCCTGGAGGGTAGGAAGGGCTGTCCATGGCTGCCTGGCCAGGACTTTCCCATTGTTGCTCTAATAGTGTGAACAAACTGTTGCCATTGTCCTCACCCAGTAACAAGGTGTGATCGCAGCCTAATTACCAGTCCCAGTTGCGTTTGAAGCAATAACTTCAAACCAGCTTTTAAAAGATGTTTAGGCATCTTAAAGTGCAGGTAGGTGCCAAGGGGGATCCTCAAAAAATCTAAGACCTGTTGTTGCTAAGGATCTGATAGCTGGTTAGGGACTGAATGCAATCAAGCCATAGCTTCGTTCTGAAGGAAATTGGGAATGGAGCCACTTCTGAAATAATCTCAAAGGAAACCTGGTTTTGCTCTGAGCGCAGTGCATCAGCAAGGCAATGTTTTCTTCAGACTTAGGGCTGAGTACATGAAATATATTTACAGCCATTAAAGTAGGTAAGAAGAACTGTTCCACCAAAGGCAGAAGTGACAACAGTAGAAGGCTTTGGTGTTTGTAGGACTCACAGAGTCAGCATTTGCACAGCGCAATGATGTTCACCTAAAATTTTAAGTGACTGATTAGTTTAATATCAATTGAATTCACTTGTGGGTGTTCAAAACATTTCTCCTTCTCCTTGCTGCTTGGGGAAAGCTCCTGCAGTCTGTTAAGACGGAGGTATTTCCTGCAAGGAATATTTTAAGGCAGTGACAGAAGCTGTGCTGAAATCTGCCTTCCTTTCCCTTGGGCCAGAAGTCACTGCGTGGAAGGGGGATGGTATGTACCGGAGAGGGCCTGTGCATACCCCTGGCCAGTGTCCCCAGCAAGCATCGCTATTTCCTCCCCGCTTGCAGGACCACCCGGTGCTTACTGATGTCAGCAGCCACTAAACCAGGGATGAGCTAGTTAACCTCAGGAAAAGCTTTCAAGAGGAGAGCAGCTACATACAGAGCGATGCAAGCTGCAAGTGTTATCATAAAAAAAAAAAAGAGCTGAAAGCTGAAAGGCATTCAGATGGAGTTTCGGGAAAGGGAAGCCAGGATGCTGTCAGGGGAAGAAGGCAGAGGTTTAAGCTTACAGGGAAGCCGGAAAAGCCCATATGTGCTATGGAGTCAGAGGCTGCAGGGGTGCTGGTGGCCTCCCTGCTTTTATTTATTACTTATTTGTTTGCCAATGGCTGTCTGCCAGGCTACTTAAGACAAATCCTTCCTGAAAGAGCTGTTTCTGTTTCCCTCTCCATCTGCTGCCCAGCCCTGATCACCACTTTGCAGGGTAGCAGGGAAGGCAGTGAGGCCAAGGTTCAGGTCTGGTCTCGGAGCCAGTCTTTCTGCTTTCTGTCTTTTCCACACTTTCTCCCCAATAAACAAATACCACAAACCACCTCAACAGCACCTTTGATCGCCAATGGCACCTTTTGCCGTCCCTCCGCTGCTCAGACAGGCAGCCTGACCCGCCACACAGCATCGTAAAACTCCAGCATGGGGTAAGGTGCCTTCTCATAGCTCATTTGCCCACTCAGCCTTCCCCTCACCTGCTGCTCCCCCCCAGCCCTCTGAAAGGGGGAGAAGGCAGAGGCGCATACACCAGTCCTGGGGATGATGGCTAAACAGTTAAAAGAAGATGTTCACACAGAAATACCATCCACCAGCCAGACAAAGGTCTCTCTGTCTTTCTCCAGGATAACAGCCATTCTGTTCAGGAGGTTCCTGAATTGCCAACCTGCTGTGCAGCACCAGGAGAGAGGATGGGGAAGCAAGCGAGGGAGAAGGCAGGGCTTGGATCCATGGACAGATCTGGATGAAGTCGTGAACTGGGGAAGAGCAGCTCGGCCAGAGCGTTAGATCATCCTGGCCTGACAGCCCTCCCAGAGTCATCAGCCTCCCAGAGCTGGAGGGAGAAATGGGGAGCGGTTCCCCCCTCCTCTCCCCTGCTAGCACCGTGCCTTTCCAGCACCTTCAGGTGTGGCTCCCACAAGGAGGATTCTGTGGCCAGGATGACGCGGGGACCGAGCACAAGCCACGGCATGACACAGCGGTGGGATGACATTTTATCTCGCATCAGAGGACTGCGGCGCAGGCCGACACACGTGCGCTGGGAGAGGACACGGAGGGGCTGGGGCTCGTTCCCTGCTCCGGCCGCTGACCCCCTCCAGCAGCCCAGGGGAGCCCCCCCACCCCCCCGCCGGGCCGCAGCTGCCCATCACCCGGCTGGAGCCGAGCGTTAGTTAAAGCCACTTTGGTACTCGGTCCCGAAGGGCTGCACGGAGCCAAGTGCCTAGAAACCCCCCACCCCAACGGACCAGCCCCAGCCTCGCACCCCACAGAACCGCCCCGGGGCCGTGCCGGGCGCTGCCCCCGCGGTACCGGCACACCTGGGGGTGGGGGGGGGGGGGGGCACCAAGCTGTCGTAGCATCCCCCACCGCAGCCCCAAAGCCAGGCCCACCCAGCAGGCGCAGCTAAACGGGGGAGGGGGGCCGGGATTAGCCCCACGCACGGCGCGGCTTCCCCCCCCCACACCCCCCAGACACCCCACCGGCACAACGCCCCCCCG
>JAVJGJ010000060.1:65336997-65369810 GCA_035590215.1 Microhierax caerulescens | reverse complement strand
GCTCTCCCCTCCAGCCTCCGCAGCCCCGCCGGGGCATCGCCGCCGCAAGTGCCCGGAGGCAGGCGCCGGGGCCGGGGGTCTCCTCCGGGCGCCGGGGAGCGGTCGTTGCTCACGGGCTGTCCCCTTGCTCCGACTCGGCCGGGGCCGTGGGGCGGGGGGCGAGGGGCCCCCGGGGGGCGTTTGCCGGAGGCAGCGGGGCCGGGACCGGAGGAAATGGAAGGATGAAGTGTGCAGCCGGAGCGGTGATGTTCCTTCTCTCCTTGCTTTCCCCTGCAGGAACGTAATCCGCAATGCTAGTTCTCAGGTTGCTCAATGTTGTCGCTCCAGCCTACTTCTTGTGCATCTCCCTAGTGACCTTCGTCCTCCAGATCTTTCTCTTCATCCCCAGCATGTTCAGAGACCCTTCCACCACCCCACTTTTCTCTCCTGCTCTGCTGCATGGGGCCCTCTTCCTCTTCCTCTCAGCTAATGCCATGGGCAACTACATCCTTGTGATCCAGAGCTCCCCCGAGGACTTGGGCAAGGGCTTAAACTTGGGCAAAGGAGCCGAAGTGGTGGCGGACTGGCTGGATGGAAGCAGGTCCCCTGGCTCAGCCTTGCCCAGCACTCACTTCTGTAGACTGTGTGCCAGAGTCACCCAGAGGCATGACCACCACTGTTTCTTCACAGGGAACTGCATCGGGAGCAGGAACATGCGAAACTTCATCATGTTCTGCCTCTACACCTCCCTGGCTTGCCTTGACTCCCTGGTGGCAGGCATGACTTACATTTCTGCTGCACTCTCCATGTCCTTTGCGAACCCGCTGGCCTTCCTCACTCTTCTGCCTCACTCCATCAGCCAGTTCTTCTCAGGTAAGGACTCCTTCCTGGGAGATGAGGACACTGTTCCTCCTCCAGGGCTCCTGGGGTGGGGGACACACACGATCTTCCTTAGATAGCTGTGTGTGGGGAGCAGTGGTGGGGAAATGGGCAAGAGGGACAGCTGGCTGTGTTCACCAAAGCCCTCTCTGGAGGCTGGAGAGAGCCTTTGCAAAGGACTTTGCTTCACCTGAAATAAAGGCTGGGACCCAGCCCAGGTTATAGCCACAGCGCTATTCCTAATGCGTTAGGCTCTGGAAAACGCCCCATAAGCAGCTTGCCGGTGACAGAACAGGGCTATCTATTGTGCAGGGAGCATGTTGCGATTAGGTGGAGGAGAGGGATTTCGCTCATTCACTACAGGTGAAGGGGATCTTTTGCCTGTCCTACGCAGAGGTGGGGAGTCTGTAGGATTTTGTATCCTACAAGTCTCCAGGTTCCCTGTATCCCAGTGGAGATATTCTCATTCCCTTCATCCAGGTCCACTCGCCCCCTCCACTGCCACCCACCTCCTGCCTCCTGCCAGCACAGTCTTGCTGAGATCTTGCCATCCCTCCAGCACAGGAGAATTGGGGCTAAGGCAACAGAAACCAAGAGAGGAGTTAATGGGACAGGACGAGCCACCTCTCTTGTGACCCTAGTCTGGGACACAAGTCCGCAGAGAACCAGGGGAAATTCTCTGTGCCTGCTCTTTGCAAGACCTCCACCCAAAAGCATCTCTCTTTCTCCTTGTCCCCATCCCTTACCCTTCCTTCTGCTTCTCCCCCTTTCCCCTCTCTCCCTGCCTTTCCATAAATCTCCACAACCCTTCCCCTTCCCCCTCCTGATTCTGCTCTTCACCTTGGTGAAGCCTTGCCTCTTCACCTTTCAGCATGCCCTCAAACTCTCCAGCCTCAGCCCTTCCTTTGTGCAAAGCCCAGAGCCAGGTAAAACCTGATCTCAGAGAAGGGACTGTGCAGGCAGCCTAGACTGTTCCTCTGGCCTGAAAGTGACTGCAGAAAAATGCCATTCCCCCACTATGCAGCTCATACCTTGCACACTTAGATCAGCTTTCGTTAGACTAAAATAGGTATGCCATATATTTTAGCTTTGCAGATTCAGCTGAGCTCAGTAAGAAGGGACTGGAGTCTGTTTTGGCTCGTGCACCATCACCAGAAGAGTTGATTATGATCTGAGCGTGGAGTCTCCACTGCCGGGGATACAGGAGCCAGAGAGGCCCCAGCTTGCTTTTCAGATTCCAGGCTGGGTTTGCAGGGTTGCCATCTGAAAACAAACAAATATCTCTCTGCTTGGCAAATTAGCAGATTTGTCATGGTAATCACTGAGAGACAATAAACATGAAATCCTGCCATGGCATTTTTATGGAGTCATTTTTCCAAGCCGAAGAATTTTTGTAAATAATGTTGCACAAGCTTCACTAGCATTAAAAACACCGGGAATGATTTTCTGGTGTGCTCTGCTAAGCTCTGCTCAGCACAGCAGCCTGGGAGGGGGAGCAGGGATGTGGGAGGAAATTACCAGGGAATTAGTACTCTCTCTCTGACTCTGATGGCTCATCTACACAGAGCTGGTCCTGGCATATGTTTGAAGAGCCACTGAAGTGCCCCAGCTCTGGTGGCAGCAACTGCAGTGCCACAGGCAGCCCATGGGCAGTGTCTGAGTGGGACACCACCGGGCTGGGCACAGGGCTGGGAACTGGGAGCCAGAACACCCTCAAGAGGCAGCAGCTCCCAGCAGCTCCCACCAAACCTCCAGCTCAGATGGGGTGAGAACTGCTGCCTCACACAGCAATATGCGGCCACGGGGTGCCCCAGTTACTTGGGAGGAAGGGCCAGCTGGGTTTCTACTGGTGCATTTAATCTCCAGTACAGGAAAGAAAACCACAGCCTGGAATAGTTACTTGGAAGGGTTGTCCATCTGATATTTTTTAGCTAACATAACTATTACTTAAGGGTTGTGGTAGGATCCAAAGGGAACACTGTTACATCAAGGAAACGCTTCACCTTTCTTCTTATCCCTCATGCCCTCTGCACTGGAGGAGGAGTAAAGGAGCATGAAGGGTGCATCTCCTGGTCTTATGTCAACTGAGTGTTCCCTGCTTTCCTGCTGGGAAAATTTTCAGTTGGCTCATTCTGCCCAGACTGTGCTCAGGCATGGATTTCAGAATCTGACCCAGAGCCTATAATTTCAGTCTGTGATTCAGCTTTTCTGGCATAGATAATATATGGCAATAAGCATGAGATCACATCAGGTCAGTTAAAGCAGAAGTGAATCCGCGACTAAAATGGACTGTGATGATGAGGGACAAAGGGAAAGCACTTTTGTAAACACTGACCAGACTGGATCCACAAAAGAAATTATAGAAAATTCTTTATGTAGGTAACCTGAAAAAAAGGTTAAAAAAACCCATATATGTGGAAAGCATGGCTCAGAGATGCTTCATATTTGCAAAGGGAAACAAGGGTAATTACTTTCTTGATGTTGAATATGAGCAGCTCATAGAAATAAAGCTTACAGATGCTTTGCAAAGGCTCTAAAGAAAATAGCTGTCTTTCTCCATATCCCATCTGAACATCAGCTGTAGGAAAAAAACAAATGTCTCTCACACTCTGGGCCACCAAAAGAGAAGTAGAGAAGCCCGTATTTAGCTCTGGGCTTCCTACCTGATAGATTAAGTTATTCCGACAGAATTGGTATGAGGATTTGTCATTGTCCTAAGGGGCTTGTTCTTCCCTTGCTGCATTGCATACAAGGCCCACTGAGCTGAATGGGATCTAATGAGAAGGGAAAGATGACATTGCATTTAGGAAGAAAACTGAATGACTCCTGTGCCTTTTCCAAGTGAGGACAATCTCTGAAAGCTTGAGGCTGTAGTCAGTGTCCTTACAAATCATCCTCAGAGGAGCCTGCTGGCTGAGCCCAAAGCTTGACATGATTGTCATGGGTCAGCCCCAATGTCTCACTTACAGCACTGCCAGGTGGGGAAGCCAGGATTCACAGATTGCAAGAACAGATGACACTACCTAACCCAGCCTTCTGTATAAAGAGAAGCCAGAGATGCTTATCCAGCCACCCTTGTATTGAACCTAAAACCTGAGGCAGCCACACACCCATTCTGGCAGCACACCTCTGCTGTCCATGCCATCTCTGCTCCAGCAGAATTGCTTCTGTAGGGCCTTCGAGCGACCGGAGCTTTCACCTGCCCAAGTCTGCCCCGTGGGCTTCCAGAGGGATGGGAGCATGTGAGAGCTTTTCCATTCCTAAAGCTCGCAGGAACCAGTGAGGATACTGGCTATTTATATCAGTATTGGCACACATTTAATTTTCTTTGTGTGCCTGTGTGTAAATATGGGTGTTTAGTAATAGACCAATATACACAAAATATATGTGTACACATTCATATGGACACACAGAGAATATTATTTTAAGGGGTTTAGATCTGCCTACACACTGAAAGGTCACTCAGCAATACCTGCTACTATACTAATATTTTCCAGGAGGGGTTCTAAAATCATTGTAGAGGAAAAGGTCCACAGAATATTTTTATGTAAATAGTCTCAGTGTAAATATATAACACAAACCCTGTTGAATTAGGAGCTTCAGACCTACAAAGTATTTTGAGTATTCTAGCACAGCTTTAAAAAAGGAATTTGGATTGTATTTTGGAAAATTATCTGTTTCTTGCATTCACATGAAAACTGCCTTTGCCCAGTGGTAGGAAAGTCATTACTGATTTGTTTTTCTTTTTTAACGTATTAGAGAGAGAGAGAAATCTGAAATCTTTCTGCCTAGTATCAATGCACACAGTAAGGCTTCTAGAAGCATCTGCATGCTGTAGGACCCATATCTCTTTTCAAAAGAAACCTGGAAAAATTAGATTCACTGACAAGCAGGTAGATTCTTAAATAAATTAACCATTCTTCGAAACAGCGCTGAAGTCTTACAGACATGCTTTGCTTCAGGCTGAATTTGCCCCTGTAATCTAGATCCTCACATTAACAGCAAAGGGAGAAGTGTATGGGGATCATTATCCCATTTTTTCCCCCAGCGGGGTCCATTGCATCAGACGCTACAACCAAAACGATTTTGTATGGTTAGAGCAACCAGCCTCCTTGTTCCTAACTCCCCTCTCATGGCCCATCGGTTCTCGGGGCTGGGTGTTACACTGCTGTGTGAGGTGTGTCTAAACTCTTTCCTTTAATTTTTCTCCCTCCCCTGACTTTTGGTCTGCAGGAGCTCTCCTTAGCTCTGAGATGTTTGTCATCCTCATGCTCTACCTCTGGCTTGGGATCGGATTGGCCTGCGCCGGCTTCTGCTGCCACCAGATGCTGCTGATCCTGCGTGGGCAGACGCGGTACCAGGTGCGGAAGGGGATGGCGGTAAGAGCCCGGCCCTGGAGGGAGAACCTGCAAGAGGTCTTTGGCAAGAGGTGGCTGCTAGGACTTCTCATCCCTGTGCTGAACGTGGGAAGTGACTACCATAGGCAGAAAGAGAAATAAAATCCCCGGGCGTGTGTGTGTGCGCCTCATGCACACATCACCTCTCCTGCTCTCTCCCACTGTCGCCTGGATCGCTAAAGAGCTGGGCTACTCCATCTCTTGGGATTGCAGCCTCTGGGGGAGGAAAGGATTGGGTATCAAACAGAATAAATTTAGCATATTAACTAGGAGATCAGAAACCACTTAGATGAAGAGATAGTGCAGCTTAGTAGTCACATCACTGCACCTGCGTATGTGGCAACAATCTTTGAACTAGCAGAAAAATTAGTCAGAACCTCCTGTGGCTCCCTGCCTGACCGCTCCAGCCCCAGCCCCATCAGCCACCCTATACAAACCCTAACGAACTGCAGCAGGAGCTTTCAGAGAGCCTGGGCTGTTGTGGTAGACGGCAAGAACAGTGTCTGTTCCTTGGGAGGGTTTTGCAGGGTGCCTTTTTGGCTTTTATATACTTGAGGTAACTTCACATTACTGAGAAGCCTTTAATGACAGAACTGCAATGCAATCAAGCTGCCCTAGGAGCAGGCTATGCACGTGGCTAATGCAGCAGGTAAACCTTCTCTCCACAGGCTAGAAAATCAAGAAGAAAACAGAGGGAAATGCAGAATTTCTCATTTCTCTTCTTGATCTTCTCCCTATGCAATGATATGTCAGGACTGTAGCTCTGCTACTTATTTTTAGCAGTCCTTTGCCCCACGACACAGGCCAGGCAAAGCTGCCCTTCTGACGGGGAGCAGCAAGCAGATAAATCATGATCAGATGGAGGCACAAGGAGAGGAAAATGCAAAGGTGAATGAAAAGGCTGTGTTTGAGAAGCTGTGTGATTAGGCAGGCTATGCGTGCCTGTGAGAGAGACAGAGGTGTCAGAAGGGTGCCAAGAGCCCTGCTGATGTGGCTGAGCCCTGATGCATCACCCCCTTGCAGGGGGCATCTGCACCATTAGTGCTGTGAAAAGTTCAAAATCCCAGAAGACAGGAAGGTTTTCCAGCTGATCAGGACTTTGCACTAAAACAAACAAACAAAAAATTTACCTCGGACATCCCTGCCACACCATAGTTTACAGGCTCTCTGGGACAATTCCCTCTCACATTGCTGCAGAGGGGTAAATTCATCCATGTTAGAACTCCATTAAGGAGGTTAATGGAATTACTACAGGGATTAATCAGCCTAATGTGTCAGTTGTTTTCTAGCTGCAGCAACAGCCCCTGAGATCAGTGCTGAGATCCTATGCTAATAGATGCCTTAAGAAAGGATACCATGACATCTCTACCAGGATCATAGTGCTGGATTTCCCAGCAGCTGCAACAAGAAGCCTCCATTTTGGCAAACTGCATCAGCTTATGTGGGCTGGATAGGAATCCGTTGCTTCTCTTGAATAGGCAGCAGGGGAGTATGCTGACAAGCCGTCAAAAATGTTATTTCTTCCTCAGAAATGCTCTCGGTGCATCCCAGGTAGGGGAAGGCACTTGCTTTCATCCTTCCATTTCTCATGAGCCAGAACAGGGGCACTCATTCCTACAGGCTTTGTAACTGTCTTTCAGTGCTTCACACTTGTATACACGTTTGGATCAATAACGAAGTCTGTTGTGATAAGCAGAGTAACCATGAAAATATACTGGAAAACCCCTTAGCTGGATAATTAAAACGTATAGGATACATGCCCTTCCACACTGTATGTGTTCGCATGAACACACCAATCTTTCCATGTGTAATAGGCTGTATTTTCACTAACAGTGACAATAAAAAGTGTTGGTTTTTTACCTGAGCTGTATTGTGCTTTTTGACAGTTCATTAGCTGTCTCCGTACATTTGTTACAGCATACACACGGGCATGTTGAGGGAAAAAGTTAGGATTTTTTTATTGGCTTTGCCAATATTTCATATCATAGGATTTTGGACGAGTCCTTTCACCCTTTCCACTTTAATGTAATGGCCAATCTAAAAATGCATCTAATAATCAACTTGCAGACCCATTTTAATTACTATTTATGAATTACACTATCAACCTCAACTGAAAGCTGCAGAAAATTAAGCTACTATCATTGCCCACAAACATCATCCCAATGTAAATTATTCCTCACTGGCACGATGGCATCAAGGTGAGCAGACAGTCACCTTGTCGCTGGAACCAGAGCCAGTACCTCGTGCCATACACCTTGCCTTGGAAGGATTCCCAGGATTATTTTTATTCCACGGACTGGTTGATCCCACTTCTTCTCTTTCATGTATTTCTAAAGGCAACAGGCTCCCAACATTTCAGCCAGCAGCTTCCTCACATCAGCAGAAATCATGGTTTGGCACCCTTGCCCTCTGCTTTTGGCATTTGATTGATGCTGCGGTCCCAGGCAGCTTGTGGCACGGGGCACCTGCTGCCACGCTGCCCCAGGCGGTGGGTGAGCTCCTCGGGGCTGCACGCTGAGAAGGGCACAACCAGCTCCAGTTTCGGTGGCCACTCTGCAAGAACAGCCCCCAGGCAGCACAAGAGGATGAGTTGCCCATGGAGCCTGTTGCATCTTCTCTCCAGGGTTGGATCACGCCCAGCCCCTGTGTCAGGATCGGAGCTCTCCACCCTCTCTGCGATGCTGTGGTCCTTGCTGAAGCACCGAGAGATCCCAGTCTGAGTAAGCGCAGCAGTTCCACACCATTATTCTTTCTGTCAGACACTTCGGTTCCCGACTGTAAATAGCTGCATCGCCATTTTATGCAGCTAAACAGTTCCTTTGCAGCAAAGTACTGGATTTCAGCAGTAGTGGTGGAACTTTCAGATGGATACAGCCTTTAAAGTTGCAATCCCTTGGGATGAAGAGAGCTATAAAAACATGACATTAGACTGACCCCTGTATATTGGCTTATTTCTTTGCTCATTCCCGAGTGTGTGGACTGCCCTGTTTGGGGTAAGAGTGGTGGTTCTGCAGAAACAGTTGAGAGTTGCTCTTTAATTATCCAGCTGCCCTGACATCCTTTCCTTGTCATACCTGTGCATGCACTTACAGAAACCCTTGGCAATAAAATGTAACAGGGCTCAATGACTGAACCTTTGCTTTTAGCTATCCTTTAGAATATCCTTTAGAATATCCTTTTAGAAGGTGAAGGCTGAGCTCAATGGCAATGTCACAAATTCTAGGTCTATTCAATGGCTCTAAAGTTTTATAAGGGTAGATATTAAAATCTTCTCAGTTTCTGTGCTTAGAGAGCCATTACTTATTATCTGCATTTTATTAAATAGCAGCTGCAATAGCAAATATATTTTGGAATATGATTTCTTGTGACAATGTCTAAATGCTTACAAAGGTTTTAAAAACAAAACACTTAGGGCTTCTCTGGCTTTGGAAAATCAGATGAGCATCATTTCTTCTCTGGTAACACTTGTGTCTGAAGTAGAAGCTCCCTGTTGCTTAAGACCTTGCACAGAAACCACAGACTTTTGCCTATTGGCTTGTGTGGCTCATTGCTTATTAAGTGTAGCTACCTGAAAAAGTGGTGCCACCTCTAAAGTCTCAGAAGTCTTTGAAATGACAGTATAGAGTAAATTAGGGATGCAACCATGAAGTAAACCAGAAGAATTATGTTCTTAGGTAGAGTGAGAATCTCATCCAAAATAAGAAGCAGATGGTTTTCCTTTTCATACTGCACTACAGGGCAGCCCTCAAGGCCTGCATGCAAAATGTCTCCATCTGACAGCCTCAGAGGATATAGAGTTAAAGCATGAAGAGTCTCAAGTAATAAGGCAGAGGGAACATATGAGAAAAGATGACATGGAACCGCATTTATCTTGTTTAAGAAATAGCTAACTCAAGGGCGATGATCACAGTTCAAAAATACTTGCAAGGAGACAGAATAAATGAATGAGGAGACTCATTAACTGTAAGGAGATTGGTGGAGGAGGACCAGCAGTCCTGGACCGAGAGAAAAAAACCCTGAGGTCATTGCTTAGGGCATCTATTAAAACAGTCAGGAGAAAGCAATCAAAGAAAATGGCCCCAGTGAGAGCAGAAGTGATTTGACATTGGTAGGTATGATGCGCTGAGAGGCATCAGGTGGTAGGAGGTATGATAGCAGAATTCAAGTCATCTTTGTGGATTATTGACTGATTGAATGGACACAAAGAAAGCCCAGACTGAGAAAACTAATTGCTAATCACTTTCTGCACAAAAAAAAAACCAAAACCAAAAACCTCAAAGCCCCAGCAGAACCAAAAGGGTTTTTCTGCTCTTGAACAGCAAAAGTTACAAGCAGGAGGTGCATGGGTAGAAGTCATAAGAAGCAGCAGCAGAGTCTTTATGGTTCTCTTTGAGTTATTTAAAAACTAACCAGAACTATCATGGTTGGAGTAAAGCAATGACCTACTTGTTCAATATAGATAAATAAAGGGAGAAGAAAATTTAAAGCATATACGGATTCTCTGTGCCCTGCTACATATTTAAATCACTGGAAACACGTCACACATACTAGCAAACAATAAGATGTTTTCTAATTAGCTACATGTCCACATGTGGGTTCTCTGCTTCTCCAGCTCTTTTCCAGAAAGCCAGGGGAATAGAAAGTCCTTGAAATTACACCAAAAGCCAGCACATATGGGCCAAATTAGTGCTCCAGTCCTCTTACAGAGCCACCCAGCCAGCAGCCTTGTTTTCATTACACCAAAGAGGTTTTAGCATTGGTTGTCCTACTGAATCTAACTGGCAGGTGGTGTCAGAGCTCAGGCAGGCTAGTCCCATGTCCCTAAAGGCTTTTGGGGCCAGCTTCTTCTAGCCTCCCCAGATGTTTACAAATAAAAAGTGTAAGTTCTCAAGTACCAGTGTCATATGCTGTTTGCATAGTGCCTCATTTAACATGTTGGCAGACACCTTAATAGTAGTTCCAGAAGTGCTATCAACTAAAAATAAATGGAGCATGTTGATCAGTTTACTTTGAAAGAGGCAAAGTGGTGGATGGCAATAGCAGTGTGAAAGGCTCACCGTGCGATCAACAGGGATGGGAAAGTGTCATTTGTCTGCTACTGATTTTGCAAACTGATTTTCTAAACACTGCTTTTGATCTACCTTGATCTCGATGAGTTATCAACTTGGGTTTTCTGTGATGACTGTGTACCCACCAGCTTAGGGGAATGCACAGCCTCTGGCATGTATTTCAGCTCTTTTGCTCAATACCACCAATCATTCCCAGATTCACATTATTATCATGCCTGGCTGGAAAATTTCCATTAGATGTCAGGCCAGTCTTTTAGCTGCTTGTGTTGGATAAGAAGAGATGAAGACATGAACCTATGTATTGTCAAACTGCTGAAAATACAATATATTGGTTTGCCATCGCTATACCCTTGAGAATTTTATATATTCACTGGGCAATGGACCCACATGAGAGTGCCCTAACAAGCAGCTTCTGAATACAGCCTTGTCACAGAGGCCATTATTAAGGAATGATGTTATCATGCAGAATGGCTTGAGACCACAGATGAGCTTTATGGTCAGTGACAGAAAAATGAGCGACAGATCCAGCATCATCAGCCTGGACTCCTAATGGTTTGCGATGTCTGGGAGGAAATTGTTGACCAGTACAACAGAAGCAATCTTTGTAGGTCTAAACATGAACTGCCAAAGTCAAACAGGTCCGCAAAGTACAGATGCTATGAAAGCTGCTTTGAGAAAAACTTCAAAATAGCATTACCCAAGGGAGCGAGTGTTTCACTAGATAAGAACTTCCAAACAGTCAAGGTTAAGATCAGTGTTTTGGGCAACTGAAGTTCCTTCAAGACTTGGAGAACCTGTCCCCCCACTGACAACTTACTTTCAAGTATCAGCTCTTTATTAATCTCCACTGAGTTTGATATTCAAGGTTGTCACTAGATGTTCGCCCAAAACATCCAGTGCTAAATTGAAGTGTTTTATACAATACTGAAGACCACCATGGGTCCTCCCAGTAGTATGTATTGATACTATGATTTTCTTCTCTGGGGAACACCTCTAACAGTCAGTGAGATGGATTTGTCTGAGAAAACCTTGACTAATCAAGCAGTTTATTATACTAAACAAAACTTGATTGAGATTTTGGAAGCATTATTGTCAAGGCAAAGGACAATTTTCCTTTTCTCTTCAAGCCACGGCATAGGGTACAAAAAAATTTTTTGGACCCATCTATCCACACACTAGACTGCAATCTTATGAGTGCTCTAGCAATCTGCCCTTATACTGCCATTGTCACTAACCATCTAAGGAAATAAGCCAATTTGTGAATATGGAGCCTTGAAAGAAGGCACAAGGAAATAAAGGGGCTGACTGCAGAAAGCAAAAGGTGGCAACAAAATTCTACTAAGCTATCGGTGATATAGTTCATTGAGATTTAAAAAAAGCTAAAAAAAACAATGTAATATTTTTCATGCCAGGAGGAAACCTGAAATTTCAAATCAAACTGTAAGACCCAGTTTCTGGCTCCCAGAACTGGCGTGTTTTTCAGGTGTATGAATTCAGCCCACCACCACCTCAGCTCACTGTTCCTTCAGGGTAGTCAGGAGTTTCAGAAATGTGTCTGTATAACCCATGGAGCTGGCAGGCACAGTCAGCCTGGGCAGAGCCGGTGTCCCGCTGCATGAGATGCCAGCGGGTCAGAAGGACACGTTACTCCCCAGGCTGTCAGCAGCATGCTAAAAGCCCCTTAGCTCAGGCGAGGATCTCTCACATAACACAGAAGCTTTCTGTCAGATCCAGGTTTGGAGGAGAAGAAATTCTGCAGTCAGGCCAGAGGCAAACACCACACCTCTCGCCTCTTTTTGGCTTTGTGTACCGACTACTCCTTACGAACTCATTTGGCCAGAACTTGTTCAGCGTCAGACAGTCAGCTATTGGCATGTTCTGGGAAAGGATGAATTTCAGTGGGGCCTCATTAGGATATCTATTAAGTTGATGGGAAAAGAGTAGGAAATTGTGAGAGATGTGAAGGAGCATGCCAACCCAGCCTACAAATTATAGCATGATGGACAAATTCAGTATGAGCCTGCAGAAGAAGGTAGCATCATTTCAGACTGCGTATGAAGATGAACTTGAAGCAAAAAAAAATTACAATAAATGTTTTCCATGGTGCTCTGATGCACTAAAGACACAGAATATCATAGTCAGCTTTGTCTTCATCAGTCAAACCAGATGGAGTTCACAGAAAAGCCATAAATGATTAAGAAGCTGATAAATGGATTTGTAAGGGGGAAAAAACAGTTATATTTGCCTAGCTTGGGTAATTACAGCCAAAGTGGATGCGAGGAAAACGTGGCAACCGTCCATATATTTTGGAGGATGGAAGAAATAATTCTTGTTGGATAAACAAGCATCAACCAGAAACAGAATTCAGTTTACGAAAAGGAAATGACATGTTAACATTTCAGCAAATACTTCCAAACAGTAGTTCTTCCTCTGTCAGCCTTTAGAATAAGCTTAGGTTGGAGAAGCTGAAATCTTCACATCTAGGGAGCTACAGAACTGAACAGAGGAAAGCACAGTGAATAGGAAATGCTGTTGCTGGAAAACTGAGGAAGAATAAACCAGAGAAGCTTCCACTTTTTATCTAGACAGCTGCTCAAGCTTAAGCCAAGAGGCTTATACACTCATCGTACTCACCTGGGATTTGTTTATATTATTATGACCCTTTTCTATTCTGCATTGCACCTCGTTGCCATCTCAGCTGGGTTCAAAATAATTATTAGTATCAGTGCTTTATTCAATAGAATTAACACGAAATACAAATAGTTGTGCAAATAAAGTAATTATATATGTAAGTGATATGTGTTGAAAGAAAGAAGCACAAACCAGGGCTTTGGTCTTGTCTTTATAAGCATGGGATTAGAGCATGGGATTCCCACATGGCTCCTGTTTGTAAACACAACAGCAATGATTCACAGATGGCAGAGAACTTCACAATTTTATATCCATGAAGTAATCTTCTAGTCAACGATGAGTTGTGATGATTATTTCTCAGCATTTTAATAGGACTAAGAGGTACCAAAACCACTTAGGTTTTTACCCTCTTTTATACTTTCAAGTACTGTCAGAATGACCACTCTGTGTATGTAAACTGAAGAAATCATACCTATATTTCTACTGAAATTTTTTTAACCTTGAAATGAACAGTTAGGAATGTAAACTTCCCATAACATAACTTGCCAGTGCCTTGAAGAAACATTGTCAATTAAGAACTTCTGGAAATCTCAGGACCCTTAAATAAAGCAGCTACATAAATACATGCAAACTGAAATGTCATAATAGATTTAAGATCAATTTTGAATTCTGACATAATTTTAAGGTATTCTTTCTCTTTTTACTCTTGCTCCATCTCCCTCTCCTTCCAAATCTAATACAGGAAAATGTTTTTGGTTAAACAAAGCAGGTCCAGGTCATATAGACAAGATTTACATGGAAGAACTGGGAGACCTTCACAATATCTGGGAAATAGCAAAGAGGAAAAAGTAGACATTTCACTAGCTCAGCTATTATTATTTATGAATCAACTAGAATGACCTTTCATACTTGTTTGATAAAATTTACTTACTGAAACCCCAGTGGAAATGTAACTAATACATAATTTAAATCTCAAGCAAAAGCCTAAGATTAAGGTTTATATTTAAGCCAAAGCATTAAGAGGCTCTACAGATTTTCACTCCCCATAGGAAGTCCCTGAGGCATTAGAAGCATTACTCTGGTGGTCAGAAGTCTCCAGCACTACATCAGAGAAAGCAATCCCTTTGCATTTAACTATGCAAATGTCAAGTCTTTTAACAAATGTGAATTTTGGGAGGAATGCTCAATCACTTGGGTTATATAGGTGCACAAATGGTGAAACCGTGCCCCTAAAGTTTCTTCAAGGCATACAAAAATTCCACTTATTAATGCACTACTATAGATTAAAATCTATCTGAGAGAATTATAAATCTTTATGCCATCTCAAAAGTCAGTCCTTATAAATCCTGTGTCCTGCTCTTTTTCACTTCAGGCTTTGAAAAATCCCAGTGTCTCTGCAACAAAATTGTGCAAACTATGTAAATACACATAAGCAAGCAGGACAGAAGCTCCATGGATGAAGAGACAATAAAAAAAATACTCAGCCCTACTATTGCAGAGCACTATAGCTCATTCCAGCAAAAAAGATTTGAGCATATTCTACAGATGCCCTACTCACACCTTCATTTTACTCATGTGTTTCTCAGTTCTGTTGGTTAAGCTGCAATACTCAATGTCTTTCAGGACTGTATTGAGTGTATTTTCCCGATTTCAAATATTGTAACTTTTTAGATATGAAAATGTAACATCTGATAAGCCTCCAGGCTTTTGACCCCAGTTTCACATGTTGCATTACTACAGTTACACAAACAGGTTTACAGGCTGGGGAGGAAAATGACATGCGTGGGCATAAATTAATACATGAGTGGGGCAAGGCAGATGTCTACTTATACCATGAAAGGTTTTTTTAGTATCTGCAACAGAGCCAGCTAACACTTTCTCCATTCCCCTAGCCTTATCAATCTTGAGACATTTATAAAAATTTCCCTGGATAGGCATAGAAGTAGAGATTTTAGACCCCTATATTCCTTCCATTCAGTTTTCCAAACCGTAAGGAACCAGTCTCTATATTCACTTGTGGAATTACATTAGGGAACATTAACTCAGTGATTATACAGTTTGATTTATTATTATGAAACAAAATGTAGGTTAGTATAACCACATAGATACTCAGACTTTAGAAAACCCAGCACCAGAACCATGACAGCCCACAGCCATGACTAGCAATAAATACCAATATTGCAATTCTTATATGAGAAGCATAAAGCAGTTTATAATAGGGAACAAGTATTACTTTTCTAATTTTACAGCTGAGAAGATCAAAGTGTCTTCTCCAAGGTGAGACCAGGACTAGAGCCTGTGGCCACCTCAATTCCAGCTGTATGTTATTGTTTGAATTCTTTCATGTTGCAGTAGCAATGCCAGTGCCAAGTGCTTTTGAGCTGGGTGCTATTTGCAGAATTAAAGCCACAAACTTCAGCCTACAGCATACTTTTTTGGCTGGAGGAAAAAGGAGGGGAGAGGAGCAAGCACTCAATGAAAGCAGCAAGTTAATCTTAACATCAAGATACATTTCAGCTTACACATCTAGATCAAATGGGAAAAAATAATCTTCTGCAGTTAAAACCACAGTGTTCAGATTTTTAGAAAGAAACCCGAAAAACAGGTTTAGGACACTGTGTGTGGATGGTTACCTTGAAATCTATTTTCACACACCTGTGAGAATAATCCTTGGTAAACATTGCTGTTCAGTACTCTTTTCCTTTCCTCTACCTTTGTTCAGCTGCCACCTACTTATGGTATTAATTTTGTGGAATTTACTTCATCTTTTTCCACCTTCTTCCCCTCAAATTGCTGAGATTTTCCATGTCAGATATATTGGCAACCAGTTCCTCAAAGTTCTCTTATTTTATCTTCTACCTGACATGACTGTTTAGATTGTAGAAAAGGAGAGCACATTGAGAACAGCGTATGATTTAAAACAAACATGTTGTCATGCCAAGGAAATACTGAACATCAATAGCAATCACTAAAACAAGACTGAGAGCTGATACTACACGCTATAAATATCACATCTACATCAAGAACTTTTTTGAGTTAATAAGAAAGACCAGGGCAAATCTCAAAAAAGGAAAAAAGTCCAAAGGCATGTTAGACATGTCAGTGCTAATGGCACTTGTTGGACCATCAGTGTGAACACAATTGCCAATAAAAATTTCATGCTGTTATGTGCGCTCAGGTTAGAGCAGTTCTGACTTGGCGCTTGGGTGCCATGAAAATGTATAAGAAGAGTCAAAAAAAGAATTGATTGCTGCTGTATTTGTTCTCATCCCAAAAAGAAACAATTTCAGACAAAGAGACTTATTTTTAGTCACACATATTCTAAAGGGACCTAAACCAGATACAGTAGCTCATTTACTGAAAAATGATGTGCTAAGGACTGAATTTGCATCAGAACAGGGTGTGATAAATTACTAAGGCATGTCCAAAGTTAAGCTAAGCTGTGGAGAACAATGAGGAGGTTTTTCCCATCCCCATCCTCATGTAAGATGAAGGCAGTGGCCTGTTACTATTATTGTCATTATTTTTTAAGAGGTAATAGTGAATATTTACAGGGCTACTGAGTGCTTGCTTGTTACAGAACCAACTGCCAGAACAGCAAGATGAAGCAAGTGTACAGGTACTCCTCTAAGGTGTTCACCAATAGATAAACAGAAGTTATAATGACATGGAACAGAAAAAGTGATATTGGGGAGTAAACTCACTCCCAGGAATTCAGGATTTTTACTTCATAGGCATTCATCTGCTTCCACTCACCCAACTAAGCTCACTGATAAACTAACTCCTTTTACATCTGCAGGCTCTAGTGTCTCAGGCTGGTAGGTGTTTAGGTGCTGGCGAAGCAGTGGAATGTGAAAAAAAGCAAGCCTTAGAAACTGCAACAATGCTTCCCATAACCGTGCTGGCTCCAGGATCAAGCAGAGGCAGTGCATCATTCTGCTCTGTTTAACATCACTGTTTTAAGTTTGGCTGCAGAAAAAACGAACAGGGTAACAATTTTAACGAGCAGGCAAATTTTACCTTTGCATTCCAGCCTTTCAAAGAAATTGACCCTTTGGCTTTGGCCATGAGGCACGCGTTCAGACTGCCCAGCTTGATTTTGAACTGCTAGAAACTAGTATTTTGAACTGCTAGAAACTAGGGGCATTGGTGTAGCTGTGCACCAACATCTCACTCTCAATGGCGTCACCTAACTGCAACAGTATCTACCCAAACACTGCCACTGCAGACCACAAGCACAGCAACAGACCCTCAGCACAGTTCACCACTCTGCTTTGTTCCAGTTCAGGCTGGCTGCAGCTCCCATTATAGATCTGGAGGCGTTTCAGTATTCAGATGATTAACTTCAAGCTCAGACTTGCCTTCCTTGCACAATTAACGTGGAAACAAATGGGTTTGAATTCTTTCTGAACACTTCTCACACAACTGTAGTCAGCAACCCACTTTCAGAGTGTTACCAGAAAGCATTATCATGTAAGCACGCTGTGAGCATGGTCAGTGATGGGATGTTGATCAGTGAAAGCCAATTTCACTTTGATGAAGACTATCCTGTTCTGACTTCCGAGCATGTTTGGACATATATAGCATTATCATTTGCATGGGAGACAATACTTAGCAAGAATACAAAACAACAGGCACTGTTAATATTCACTCTGGGTAAAGCAGCTTTCCTACTGTCTGCTCACATTTCACACTTTCCACACTAAACACAGCTCATCTCACAAAATAAGTCATTGCATTGAACTCTGCCTCGGGCAAATGCAGAACAACGCCTATCTGGCACAGTGATGTTTTGTACCAAACAAACCCCTTAATATTATTTTTAATTAGAATTTTAATGAATATGGTGAAAAAATGGTATTTGTATTCACTGAGCTAGCAATTTTCTCAGGAGATGCTGTTTCACGCTCACTTACTCAGGAGTTCTCTATTAGTCTCCTCCATCGCAGACGATTGAGCAGTTTTAGCTGTCTATGTGGGTTTCTGCTTCTTCAGCATGAGCTGATGGAAACATCCAAAACAACCAAAAACAACCCAGTGAAAGAGGATGAGGGTAAAGGGAAGTAACATCTTCCCCCACCCCTGCAGCCCAGGCTGTTTCCACAGTGCTTGGGGTTCACTGAAAAATGAATGCTACAACTTATGTTGCAAAACACTAAGCCTCCAGCCAAAACACATTTGCATTTCCAATAAAAACATAGGAGATCTCCATTGAAAACACAGAAATTTTTCAAGCAGTCCTATCTATTAAAAAAACAATAAGAATTGTTTTTCTGTCTGTTATTGGATTTTTTAGTCCTGGTAAATATAAATGGCCTAAAAAAACCCTGCTATGGAAAAAAGGTAAGATTGCCTCAGTGGGCATGCTAAGAGTCATTCCAGTTCCATTAAACTAACTTAATTAATTTAATCGCAGTAGGGACGAGATGAAAACAATGAAGATGATGATGAGACTCCCCTTTTGGCCCTGGAAAGCCCACTTCCTCCATTTCTTAAAACATATGAGATGCAGTAGAAATCTTTATGCTGGCAGCACTCCAGTTCAGGATGGAAATTATATTGCTGCAGTACAGAATGGCAAAAGCACTTCACAAATTTCTGTTGAGCAATTAGAAAAAAGCCAGATGTATTCCTCTCATATGATGACAGCAGCTTGATTTCCACTTCAAAAAGTAATTCAGGGTATTTTAAACAATGGTTATTAAACATTTTGAAGTCAGCAAGTCCCAATAAGTTGCAATTAAAAATTTAACAGGAGCTAACCAAGAAGCTCTCTGGATCATCCATACTATTTCAAAGGATTTCAGCACACTAGGAAAGATTTTAGAGGACTGAGGGAATGGAGGAACTAATACAGCATCAACCTTTCAGTGGGTAGGTGGACTGCTCTGAATGAACATAGGCTGGACAACTGAGAGAAAATAATGGAATAACTCATGATTTTTGATTAATCAAGGCCATATAAAGCAAAAATAATTGAAACAAATGAAGCTTGTAAGAAATTGAGCTGGCCAAATAAAATTGACTCCTTATTTTGATGAACTAGAATTAAAAATTGGTTGAGAACAAAGGCAACAATAAATTTTTTTATACTTCTGATGGGTATTTAATTGTGCCACATGACAGAGACTGAGGCCAGAATTATACCAAATTAATCAGATGGCATGAAAACGCCTTACAACTATGGTTTTTGAATCATATACAGAAATCTGTTAAAGACTATCTTCTACTCTTGAAAAAGGTATAAAACTGATTCTTGACTGTAACACGATTTAATATTATTTTTAATAAATAGAATACAACATAAAATTACCTTTAAAATGTAAAGGCATAAAAGTTTTGAGAGAGAGAAGCAGACATAACTAATGAATACAACTGGTCACTTACTAAAACCAGTTTTTTTTGCTTTCTATCTGGAAACTGTGTTCAAAGCAGTGCGGAAACATACTTAAAAGGACGGGCGTTCACCAACTGCAAAAGCAAGAGGTCCAAGGGATGATTTAGACTTCCAATCTGATGCCATGGCCAAGGCTGCTATAAAAATGAGGCAGAGTAGAAGTAGGAAGGGTTGACATTATACAACTCTTTTGGCAATCCTGTTTTGCTATTATGTTCAGTTATGTTAGTGTTCTAATTAAAAATGCATTTAAATCATTTTAAAGGACCCAAAGAAGAGCGCCACAGATGTATAAAGGATTCAAAATATTTGAGAGCTTATCAGTTACTTTAAAAAAGAACACTGAAGAATGACTTGTTCAGTTTGCAAATGCCTACAGTGAAAACAGTAACGTCACAGCATGCACTTCACTTTAGCAGACAAAAGGCAAAAGATCTGACAGCTGGGTACTGAAAGACAACAAATTCAGGCTCAATGTAAGAGCCACATTTTTAACAGTAAGTAATTACATTTTGAACAATTTGGGTGGATTCTTCATCCCTAGGAGCTTTCAAATCAAAGCAGAATGCTTCCTCTATAAACACATTTTAGTTCAAACAAAAATTTGAGGAAGTCTTGGAAACTGCTATACAAGAGAGCAGACTGGACACACAGCGTTTGCCTTCTGCCTCATAAATCAGATTACACTGGAGCCGTTAAGTTTGCTTCGTGGATGTACCTCAAAGGAGGTACTGATTTAAGAAGGAAGAGAAGTGCAGTGCACCTGAAAGAAGCAATTCACCTTTTTGGCCTTAGTGAAATAAAGGTGAACAAGCCTCATATCCTGCAGGCAGACGAGCCAGAACAGACTGGCTCAGAACAGACCCAGAAATTCCCTGGGTACAATTACCCATAATTTTTACAAATACAAAATTTGCAGACACTGAGTTTCTAGTCTCAGGAAATAAAATTACTGCAATTGATGGCACTCCTTTTTGGATGTAAGGTAATGAGATTAAAGTCACTGCCTTATCTGGTGCCAAGAACTCTAACCAGAATCTCTCGTACCTCAGGACAGGATCCCACAAGGCAGCTGGATATTCTGGGCATGACTGTCTGGTTCTCACCGCAAGAGTCATCCCTGAACAAAGACAGGACTATGTAAAGATGGCCACATTTTGAAAAATGCGCTTTAGTGAAACGTTGGTATACAGATTTTGTTGAAGAATGTTCTTCAAGAGAGAAAAATTATTCACTCAAGTAATTCTTTCAGTAGCCAAGATCCTACGTTTGTAATTTAGAACTGCATACCCAGCTGACAGGATTAAGATGCAATATAGGAGTTCACCCTGCACAGACAGTGAGCATAATGTACAGTTATCACATAGAGATAACAGTTCAGAGATTAAAAAAATCCTTCCAGGTTGTTCATGACAGATCTATGGCAATGGTCACCCACGACAATATATTTTTAAGAGTTCTGTACAGCTCACTTTTACTCATGCTCCTCCCAGAGACCCTTTAATTCATACATACTGTTAAAGCTCACATGACTCTCTTCAGAGATACATCATAGTATCACTTTTGGATCTCCACTTTCCCACATGGGCAACATGTTGTGGAGCTGTAAGTAGTGTGCTTTGGAACCAAGGGCTTTGCAGTTCAACAGCATCAAAATAACCCACAACCTTTTCAAGTATATACTTTATTTCATTCGTATTTCACAGTCTGTTTCTGTAAAGTTTTAGCAAAAAGGTCATGTTCTATAACAGAGTTCTTGGGCTACTGTATTCAGAGCTGGCAACGGACTTAGAAAGTACAGAAAATGTTTACATTCCAACTAGAGCAGTAGCATTTGAAAAATATATAGTAAAAGTAATCAAAAATACCAACAATTATTAAAACTTAATAGAAAAGCAGCAGTCTGTCTGACCCATCAAGCTACCCTGCCTGCTAGTTGTCAGCAGCAACTGAAGCCCTAGCAGGCCATCCAATTTGACTTTTTAGACTGGGACAGCTGCCTTCAGCTAACTCGTTAATACAAAGTCTTGCTGCTTCAAAGGTCAAAAAAACCCTGTAAGTTCATTGCTTACAGGTTTCCAATCAGAGAGGCTAATATTTCTGCTCATATCTACTGGACCACTTCCAGATCCTGCCCAGAATCAGGATCTATTCTGGTCCTGATGTAGTCAAGTAACTTTCTCAACAGTTCCAAGCTAACCTATTTTATTAAATTGTAACCAAAAAGGAAAGCCCATATTGTTTAAAGGTTTACCAGGGCTTCCAGGAATAAAGGCTGCTAAGAGAAATTGAACAGAATGGTAGTTGATGACATATCTATCACTGGGGCCTTCACCATCCTCTTTTTATAGATGTTGCATCAAGATTTGCAGTTATCTAGGGATATGGTTCCTAAGGGGCCCCAGATTTACATATAATAGTTCCAGAGTGGATTTTTCTAGTTCAGCAAATACTATTATAGTCTGGACTGATGCCCAGTATGAGACTTCTAACCAGCTGCTGGACTTTATTCACAAATTCATTGAATATAAATTTATACAAATTACAGCAGCTGAAAGGCCCATCAGCTATAAGCACACCCACTTCAGCTCACCCTCAGTGCTGTCAGGGGAAAAAAATACATGTAGTACTGTGAGGGCTATAAAAGATTTCTACCAGCCAAAGTCTCCTTAAGTCAGAAGGTATTACCCTGCAAAGCCAATTTTTCCTTCCTTTTACTCTATCAGAGCAGTGGAAATAGGATGGAGAAGAGAATACTGGTAGGCTCACTTTTTCTTGTCTCAAATAGCAAGGGTTCAACTTCTTTCTTTTTTCTGACTTCCTTTCATCTCCAGGTAGCCTGAGTCCATCCATCAATTGTTTTCTAGGGCAATCACTTCCTAAAAAAAATACATTCTGAACCTCAAATTCCCCTATTTGATGGGTAGAATAAGAATTTTAGGAAAAGTAGAAAAGATATCCTATGCATTTTCTCACACCTCACCTCTAGGCCTATTACAGGTGTCGATCAATGGAACTGCCTCCTACTGCCTCCTTTCCTTCCTGTAAGAAGCTCAGAAGAAACAAGCTTATCTTCTGGGATACTCTCACAAACGGCCTAAGGTACCATCACATCTGTCCTGTCAAATGTCATTTGGTACAGATATCACAACTGATTCCAGAAGAGCTAGACAGGACATGTCCTACATTGATACACTGTACTATGCTGCCTTCTTGTCTTCTGGGTTTGCTGGCTGGAGTTTCAATATTGCTGTGCGTTGTGAATTATGAGACATCCTAGTATGCAATTATAGCAGGTATATTTAAAAAAATACATGACAGAACACAGGCTATGAACGCTTTCCTTTTAATCAATTCCATGGACTGCACTAGTCTTCAGGAGGTGGGCAGGATAACCATGAAAGGCATGGCTGCTAGTCTGCTACAGTTCCACTAGGACAAATCCTGCCATGAAATCTCTCTCTAGGCCTATGGCTACTACAAATATGACTCATGTCTCCTCTTTGTGAGGCATGTACGGCATTTTTCATCAGTGTAAAAAGGGGGAAATCCCTTACAAGAGAGAAGGCCCTTTCAATTTCTCTAATGCACATATTTGAGGAAGACTACCAATGCATTCTCCAGAGTCTTCTGCAATATTGATTCCCAGAGGCATCAGAAAATGAAAAGGTCTAGTCACAAATTAGCTAGACATCCACTCTACTTTTGTTTCTTTAAGAATCTGAAACAGATGATAGAAGTGATCAAAGCATCAAAATACCCAGCCGCCTAGACTGCACAATTTTGTTGAAAAGACTGTCACACAGAAAGGAACATATCATAAACAACCCAGATTCCTTAACTCTCTTAGACAAAGCCATTCTTGGTTCTCTCCACAGACTGCCTCTGAAAAAATGCCTTCAGACTGGAGGAAATGACATAATTAAATGTCTAGATAATGTCTGTAGAACAGCTTTTGTAACATGACTACTGTAGAACTCTAGTAGTAAGGCTTAGTATCTTATGCACACAGTGGTGTTACCTGTATCTCAAGGCAAGCAGGCTAGGAATGATATAAAATTATGTGGAAGAAAAATATTTTGGGGTGTGATTTTTGGTAGTTGTTTTTTTTAAGTTCAAACTCAGGCAGATAAAATCCTTTAAGGAAATTATCCAAGCTAACATATCTGTCTCTCTTTCCCTCCCGTCCCCTTCTCCAGGTAGATTAATCTGATTTCTTCAAATAAAAAGGAGAGGGAAGGGGCATGGGAAAAGGATCTGTTTCTCCACAGGCCATTATGCTCCTTTTCCTTTCACCCACCCCCCCCTTTTTTTTTTTTTTTTAAATACTTAGCGTTCTGATTTCACAGAAAAAACAGGAGTTTAGGCTTGTAAACTAAAGATACACTTATCAAATAATAAGCAACTAGTCTTGTCAAATTAATCCTGGTGAGTATCTTCCTTGTATCATTTTTAAAAAAAGTCACTGAAATCTTTAATAACAATGTTCAATTTGTTAGCTACTGAGAAAATCCAAAGCCATTTGCCTTGTACACTTATTAGCCATTAATAAATATAGCTTTGGAACAAACACTTCCACTGCAAGCCTTATGATTTTTGCTCACTCAACTGTACAGATCAAAATCAAATGCATACTCATCAAAACACATCATTTTGCTTCGGTCCTAAGACACTCATCACTTTGACCAAAGACTGCAGCGAATATAGGCTGCTGCTTCAGCACAAGCAGATCTCCATAATTCAAATGTGTTAAAACCCCACAGCAAGACTTTCTGCTACAACAAAGGACAACAGCCTAAGGATACCGCCCCACCAACATTAAGTTTCCTCTCCTCACACCAGCTCCCTTCATCTACTTGCAACTGCTGATGGCCCAATACTGGGGCTTGTTCTGCTGTTCCCTTCTCAGAACCGACTATCTGAAGATGTGAACAGGAAGATGGATGCTTGCTTGCAGAACACTGCAAACGACTGTCTTTCCAATGCAAGAATGGGAACATGCCAGCAGACCACATCCAAGCTTCTCGAGTTCAAGGGAGTACACAAGAGTTAGCATGGAGTTCAAGGTCACAATGAAGTAATAAATACCCATTCTGTCAAGACCCCAGCACGCTATTCCAGTCCCACAACTGGCTCTGAAGACAAGCTGTTAACGGCATGCCACTTCGCAAGTCCTGGACTCAGAAAATGCTCAAGACAGGAAATAGGAGGTACAGAAATCAACTATGTACCTTTTTACTAAATGTTGGGATACGTGGGATCTTCAAGGTTGTTACCAGCTTTATCAGATCCTGTTAGAGATGCTTCTAGCTCTGCCCATGACTGTGGAGCATTGTTCTTTATTGCCTCTATGAAAAGCTGTGTTTGGTGCTTCAGCCGATCCAGCTCGGCCTGAGTCACCTGGTTCTGATGAATGAGCTCCTTGGTTTTTAAAGTGATCTCCAGCAACCCTGACCTGCGTAGCACAACAAGCGTATTCTGAAAGCGTCTGCACTTGCTTTGTTGTTGCAAAAGCAACTCTGGGGTTGTGCAAATCTCTTCTGGTATCAGCGGGGGGCTCCACACTGCAGACTGCATGGTAGTCTGTGCTGCACTCTCGCTCTCATGAGGGGTGCACTTTGGTGCCTGCAGAGTTCCAAAAGGCAAAAGGGGAGTCAAACCTGGCACTTTCTGAGTGTCACTGGAAACATGATGAAAACCAGGAAGAGCTGACAGTTTTCCACTTGTCACCAGCGTTGAAGAATTTTGCTGGTTAGAATCCTGAGGGGTCTTAAAGCTAACTGGTAGGTGGGCAAAAGGACTAGTAGGCAAGCCCGTGCTCCTTGATACAGGAGAAGTCTCCATCTTGGGTGCTTCTGTGCAGAGTCGTTTATGGCAATTGGTTCCTTGACGTTCTTCTAAATCAAAGGAGTGATCTCTTTTGCAAGGCTGTGGTGCTATTTTGGGATAAGAATTCAGGATGGGCAGGTAATTAGTGGAGTCATTTCTCTTTTTCCCAACAGGGTGAGGGTTAATGGGAGGTGGGATAGATGGACGAAGAAACACTAGCTGTGGCTGAGCTGGAATCACTTCAAAGGATGGCTGTACAGTCCAAGATTGGAGCTGTGATGAACTCCCCTGAGAAGCACAAACAGGGAAAAACCAGAAGTTTTACCACAACATTGTAGAAGAGGATCAAAAAACCTTAAATGAAACAGATGGTCTGTGCCATTTCTCCATATTTGATATACACTGTCCAATTAATACATTCTGAATAGTTTTCCATCAAACTCATCCTTCTCTTTCTCTGACAGCAGAGCACAGCACCAGAATCAAAGCTGTAATCCATAATCCTTTTAGGATGGAGCAGCAGATACATTTAAAAACAATTCAATCTGAATTGATACATGTTTTTCTAAATGAGGATTACAGTGCATGCTTAGATTGAACAACGCTCATGTAAAAGTTTGACCCAGACTTGGGGTTGAACAACAAGTGTATAGAGAAAGTGAAACATAATTAAGCATCGTGGTTGTGAAATTCTAAAGTCAAAGACTGCACAGACATTTTAGGAACAAATCAGACTCCCTCTTTGTTGAAAGGCAGCAACTCTAATCTTGTCAATTCTATTCTTAGAGCAAGCTTTTGAAATGGTTATTTAAAATAGACAACAGCTGTTCAGTAACTCTTACAATCTTAAGTACAATACACAGTTTCAATAAATTTAGAACTCTGAAGTAGAAAAACAAAATGCTGAATATCAACCAGTGCAAGAAAAAAAGCTTGTTGTAAGCCCACAGCACTTTAACTCCATACCTCTGGTGAAAGTGTGCACCAATAAAAGCATTATATTTCAGGAAAAATGTCCCAAGTTTTTACTCCCTCCCACAAGCCATATTCTGCAAAATAAGGAAATACATCAATTTTTACAAACGTTACCTCTTCCTCCTCCAATATGTTATTATCGAACTTCATGACATCTCCTGGCCAAAAAGCACGCCTGCTTTCCTCCGAACATATCAAATGGTCTAGTAAGAGATACTATTTCTTTCTGAAGCAAAAAATGTCACTTCTTAATCTATTTAAGTCATCACCACAATTATACTAATATAATATACTGTCAGCTGCTTTTCCATTTCCTTCCAACTTGGAATACTACTAGCAGGCCTGCTGAAGGCACAGTTTTTAGCTAGCACAAATGCATTTTATTATTTTTGGTACCATACAGAGTCATCTGAAATCCATCTTTTTTCCTCTAGTTTCACAAGATTTAAACTGGCAAACGCTTTGCCCAAGTCCATTCCCACAGTAAAGGACTAGAGCAAAAGCAGGTATCGCTCACCAATTCAGACACTGAGACTTGGAGATGAGAGTCAATTACCTACGCTGACACAGAATTCCTTTGGTTCAGTGGGCAAGATGCTTATGGAATAGGGGTACAGAACAACTACCTGCAAAATATTACTACCTTATCACAGAAGAAAGGACAAACATATTCAAAAGAAAAGTATCTGGAGATATTAGGAGTAAGGAAGTATATTAATACCATGGCTATACACACACAGGACAGAACACACACAGCCTTAAGGAGCCAGGTTTTGGGGTCAGAAGTTGTCATTTACTGCACAATTGTACAGTATCTAACACAGCACCCCAAAAATCACTGAAACTAGAAGAGCCGTGGTAACTGCTTATCTTGTTCTTGTTTTTTCTTATCTGTTACCTTTCTTCTCTCTTCCTCTCGCCTTGTATTCTACTCTTGTTCTCCTACCCAAAAATCTCATTTTTAGTGAACGACATGTTTATTTCACTAACTCTGCAAAGTGTTGTTTTGGGTTTTTTTAAAATGAAAACTAATGTTGTGCATGTATCAGTGTCACTTGTCTAAAAAGCCTTCCTACTTATTAAGGACTTTTACAGGACTTACAGACTTGCCACAAGCAGCACTGTGTTTCAGAGAATTAATCCCTGCTTGATTATTTTTTTTAGTAACATTAATGTTGGCTGTTTACACTCTGAAATTGGGACAGCAGGTAACCATCACTGCACAGGATCACAGTGGTTCTAAGACAGGATGATGCCGATTGAAATTGAAACTGGAACAAATAGATTGAAATTGAAACTGGAACAAATAAACAGCTGTAACTGGATGCTGCTTTTTTTTTTTTCACCAACAAGCCCAGCTGATCGCTGTGTTGAAAGGACCATTTTAAAAATATGATCAGCATGACTATCTGAGGTAACTAGGCATAATGGAAAAAGGCAGAAAGACTCTTTGTTATTATTCTGATCTAGACTTGTTGTTTTTATATTTTTTTTTTAATTGCAGTAAACATTTTTCAAGTTGACAATATTGTCCTTAACCATACATAATCAGACTTCGATGTTATGACACACTGCTCAAGAAAAGAGAGTCTGGTAATTTTACCTCCAATTTTCCTCCCCAAACTACCTTTCTGCTACACTACCAGTTTGATTTTTTGTTTGCTTTTTTAAAAAAAAAATACGTATTAGCTACTTATTATTAGCTAGTTCTCCTAACTGTTTGCAACTCAACCTGGAACTTAATACTAAGACTATCACTGCAATCAGTATTTAATTTTTCAGCTCTGGACCAAAGACTATCAACCTTTGGTGAAGCCTTCCTACTCACTACTAAATGAAAAATTCAGCATTTATTTAGACAGTATTGGGTCCACACATTTAGGAATATAAGTATAAAATTGCTTCTTGTCAAGATAAAGCACAATACTCAGATCAGAACCATCTCCCCCACAAATGCATAACCTGCCAAATACTAACAGAAGCCAGTATCTGTGTTAGCATTGATACCCAGTATTTGAATTTAATAGGTTTTGCTTATTGTCATATTAAGTCCAGTAGAAAGAATCAGGATCTGTATTCTTTTTTCCCCCCTTCTCAATGTATTCTCAGAAGTGTTCTAATAAAAAACACTGAAGGGCTTTTGCTCTACTCAGAAAACATGAGTACAGAGCAAGAGGTCTAATACTTTGAACTTGGAGCTCTGGTAGTTTGTTACAACATAAAAATTAGGAGTCTCACAGATCTGCTGGAAGAACACACAACCAGACACTGGAGGACATAAACAGGGAATGTAATTGTTGCAATGTCAGCCATCACATGCAACCAAGACAAACAAATGTCAAAGTAAAAATACCAGAGCTAACTTCAGACATGGATTTCATCTTTTGATTTATAACATTTCGGATTAGTGTTTCCCATTGCACATAAAGCACTTCTAGGACCGAAGAACTAAAAAGCAAAACCTATCATCCTACTTTACCATCTTTATTGAGAGAAAAAGAAAACATCAGCTTTCAAAAGGAAAAAAAAAAAAAAAAATCACTTTTTTCATTTGATCTTTGGTGCTATTTACATAACATTCCTAAAGATCTATTTTCTGGGCAGCCCTATGAGATAAGGAGGCTTAGTAGATGTAGCAGAGCTTCTCCATTTCACGTTTTTTCCATTTCAGTGATTCTAGCTGCCCCTCAAAAGAACAGGCAGTCACAAAACTTTTCAGGTTACCAGCTACTTTCTGAACTGCAACAACTCTGTAAAATGTTTTTGAAAGGAAAAATATTTTAAAACACAATTTAAGAACATACAATATTTTCCAACATATTATTTCTTCCCTACCTGCTTAACTAACACATTTTTCATTACGACCATAGGAGAAAGTGCAGGAAAGGAGTTGCTTGTGGTCATTGGGCATCGCCATGGCCCATCCTCTGCGTTCCAACCCAACGCATTCAGCACGTCCTCTGAGTCAGTCTGTTCCATAGCACTCAGGCACTCTGAGCTTCCATCTACCACATGTAGAATTCAGCTGTTAGTTGTTTCACATGCAGCATGCTTCCTACTGCCTTTCAGATCTACTATTCTGCTTCCTTTCAACCAAGTCACAAAGAACAATCAAGTTTACTTCTGGAATACCAATAAAATTAGACCTGCTGTGACAGCTGTCAAATAGCCTTTAATAAAAGATTTTATATTTCAGGCCAGCTCTCATGCAGATGTTGTCTCCCAAAAAATCTATTAATTTTTGTCCTTTTGTATTTCATCTTCCATGGACTATGCACTAGCATGAAGACTGCTCTGAAATGTGTTGCAGGAAAGAACTACGGGCTTCAGCATTGCCACAGCTTCAGTCTGTGCTGCGGGCATTTTGTGTCTTGGTATCTCATAAAAGCGTATTTTTTTTTCCTCTTTTAAAGGCTATCTTTGCAGGTTTTTTGAGTATTAAAATAGCATATTATCTACATTTTACTGATATTACAATAGTTACTCTCTGGTCTGTCAGGCTCTACTGACAATCTGATCAAATTGTAAGAGACATCAGACAGCATAATCCAATAGCTCATTTGTCCCTACAAAGAACAAAAAGTAATTTTGCATCCCCACTTTAGACTATGAAGTCTGAGATCTTTCCATTCATTTCTTTATTAGGCACATTTCAAATTCCCATGCCATTCAAATTTACAGGGTGAACTTTATAACTACATAAAGCTCCACTCCAAAAATGTTTGATGGTAGGATGATTGCAGATGCAACCTGTCTTGCACAGAAAGGCCCCAACAGGTAATGAGACATGAACTGTAAGGGACTAGAGTCAAATTTGCCAATCATCACCAATAAAAGCAAAGCCTGAGCAAGATAACACACACACACACAAATAAAAGGTAATGCTAAACCTGAATATCCGGAGTCCTTGTCAGATTCAGCTGCCGCCATGCTGAAATGATGGTTCAAGCTCTTCATTTCTGTCACTTTGCCCAATAATTCCTTGAGGGTCTCAACAGATGACTATTTTGTATCCATGCTTCCATAGTGCTGCAGGCAGTTTTTAACACCTTTTCCATTGAGAAACTACAAAAATAGTTAAGAACACAAAAGGACTTTCTCTGAATCTAAAGAAAGTTCCATCAGTATAAGACACTAGAGAAGGCCATGTTTGTACTTATATAAATCTGTACAGGCAAAAGTTTGCTGTACCTGTTAAGAAACCTGTAGAATTCTGTTAAACTCCCAACTTCAGATTTGCTCTGTTTATCACACATTTTGATTAGCAAAGGCCTGCCAATAAAATCACAGCTTATTCTCTGCAAAACTCTCCAAACTAGGCACGTTTAATAACACATTACAGAGTAGAAAAGATAGGCAACAATTCTTTGCATCAACTGAGACTTTACTTTGTAGAATCTTCTGGACTAAAGTTAGGTGCTTTTTTTCAGTTTCAGGAAAGTTTCCACAATCCTATCTTTCAGTCCCCTGTACTAACTACAACAGAACAATGACATATTAGGCATGGCTGTTGAGTCCTTTAAGATAGGTTAAAAGATGCAAAAAAATCAAATGCACAGGAAGGAAGAAATTAACAGAAGCAGAAATATAGTACAGATATTTTACTTTTTAAAATGTCATTGATTTCACTACTGCGGTGAATGCCACCAGCGAATCAAAGGTATCTTCAAAGCACTGAAGACATGGATGCAGCTGAAGTGGCAGAATGCACCTGCCTCATTCAGCTCCTTTCTTCAGTGGCTGAGTAAGTCTGAGCACAGGTCAGCCAATCTTACTGAATTACCTGAAACAGAATCATTTAATACTTAAAATTTATGAGTAAAGTACACAGTAGATTCATCTGGAGAACATAACGCATAAGTAATTCCTAACTCTGTTACAAAGTCGGTCATACAAGGTAATAATTCCTTACTGTACACACAATACTTGGGAAATATGAACATGATTTCCTGATCTGCTAAAAATGTAATGCCCAATTCCATGAAGCTCAGCAACATGGGTAACCAAGATAAAACAGATGATATGAAGTGTATGGTTGTTGTCTGTAATTAAATCAACATCCCTGTGAGTCAAGTGGGATGGCTGCCTAATGCTTTTTACACTGCCAATGAGCTAACTGGAGACTTTCAGCACAGAAATATCTCAAATTATTGCAAGAATGAAACATAGATAGAAAACTAATGTATTAGACAAGTTTCTCCACCAAAAAAAAAACAAAACAAAACGCTAAAAGCTTTTGTTCATAAATAACTTTTTTTTTCCAAGAATTAAAAGTTACTTAAGCTATATTTACATTACAAAAACCTAGCTACCAAAGGGCATGAATCCCAAAACAAGTCAGCTGTGCTGGGTGAAGCCCATACAACAAATACAGCTGAACCTTCAAAGCTGCAGTTTTGTTAATACAGTCTGTTTCACTCTCAAAAGTAAAGTCAGTCATTAGAGAAAAGAAAGTGATCAGAGGATATGCTGGGGCTAAAGAAATCCATACTGCTAAAACCACAGCAAGTACTATATGTCCAATGCACTCCTAGGGGAGACCTGGCCTTAGGAATGCCCTCTTCTTCCCACACCTAGAATGAGAACACTGGGAGGCTGACACTAAAAGGTATGAAAATCAGAAAAAATGTAAAATTACATTATGGCCTCCCATACTACACACTGGTCACAACCTTCAGTTGCTTCCTGAGGGTAGGCAGACTAGTAAAACAGAATGAAGCTTCTACTTCTCTTAAAAATAGTAGCTGAGAGTTTGGCTAAGAGAAAAATTACAGGACGAAGTACAGAAATTATTTCTAATATTATTTGTAGAAATTTATTTCCTTATAAAGCAAACCTCATGTGTTTTATGTTAGAGCTCTGTATTTAAATTACAAATACAGGAACTCAGGAACGTGCATCACACTCAAGCCAGCAGTACATTAATGGCAGTATCCAGTGCAAGCTACTTTGAATGACATTGCAGCATACATTCTGGAAAAATCTACCTCAAAGAGAAAGTTTCTTCTTAAAGTCACAAGAACTGGTTGTTAGAATTCTGCTCCAAGATTCTGTCAAGCCTTGGCACCTCCAGTAAGGAATTCTGTACATTAGATAACACTGCTGAGATGGTAGGGAGACTGTTTACCTAACTACAAGAGAGAAAGAAGAAGAGAAATTCCTCAGCAGCTATCTGCATCATTTTTCACTCTCCATCTTCCACCGCACCTGCCGCCCTGCTAACAGGTACAGAGCAAACATAACTAGATAAAAGCAACCTAGATGCTATCCCTGGAATGAAGGATGAGGTGGAAGATGAGGTTTAAGCCTCAACCCATACTTTTGTTCCTTAGTCCTTTCCAAAACAAGGGTATTTTTAAAGCAAGTGAGGCATACTGATGCTACACCTCCAAAAAAGCAGAACTAGAAACAGGACGGCTAGAAATAAGCAAAACAAGAACACACCATCTGCCGGCCTTGCATCAAGGGAAGCTCTGGGAAAGGACTGGCACAACTTCCCTCATGGAAAAAACCAAAACAACAACCAAACCACAACGGAAAACAAACAACCCAGAAGCGCCACTCTCCCGAGGCGCCGGCGTGGGAGACCCCGGCCCCGCCGCGGCCCAGCGGCTGCCCCAGCCCCGCAGGAAGCACCGGGCGCCGGCCCCGGGGCTC
>JAVJGJ010000060.1:65291824-65336897 GCA_035590215.1 Microhierax caerulescens | reverse complement strand
GGAACAAAAAAAAAAAAAAAAAAAAAAAAAAAAGTACGCGTAGGAAACGCCGGGAGCGGGGCCGGGCAGCGGGCAGGGCGCTGCCGGCGGGAGGGGGCGGCTGGGCAGCCGGGAAGGCGCAGCACGGGGCGGCGGGAACGCGTCTGCTGGCACCGGCACCTGCCCTCCAGCCATTACGGCGCAAAAAGGCTTGCCGACATCTTTAGGACGCGGAGAAGGAGGCGGCAGCTACCCCGGGAGGAAGGGTCTGCTCCCGGCCGGCGCTCCCCTCGGCGCCGCATCCCGGCATCACCCCCCGGCCGCCGCCCCGCCGCACAGCGAGGCGCAGCGGGCCCCGGCGATGGCCGGGAGTCCCGAGTCCCCCGAGCTGTCACAGCTGCCTCACAGCCACCTCCCCCCGCGCCGGGCCGGGCCGGACCAGGCCGCGCCACCCCTCACCTGGGTGCAGGCCGCCACAGGTCTAACCCCGCCGGGCCGCGCATGCGCGACACCCTACCATGGAGCACGAACCTCCCCCAGCGCCTAGACAAGCCCAGGCCGGACGGGGACAGTTGCTCCCTCTGGCGCTGCGCGCTGACTGAAGGAGGGCGGCTTGGCGGGAAGGGCTGCAGTGCGCGCGCGCGGCTGTAGCTACCCGCCGCCGTCGCGCGCGCTGAGCTGAGGCGCGGAGCTGAGGCGCGATATGGCGGCGCGGCGGTGCAGCGCGCCTCAGGGGCGGCGAGGCGGCAGGGCAGGGCCTCCGGGGGACAGCAGGGACAGGCGCAGTGCGGGGGTCCTTACCGCAGCCCCTGGAGTGCGGTGGGGGTTGGTGTGAGGTGGGAGCGGGCAGCCATAGGTGTGCGTGGATGCACACAGGGCCTGTCAGGGGGAAGGGGCCCTGCCAGCATGTTGGTTTGAAATGGCTTCTGGAGACCTGTCCCAATGTGACTGTCGGGGATGTGCCAGAAGGGAGCATCTTCACTGAAAAAATGATGTGGGTACCTCCTGTTGGCCTTGTGCCACATGGCTGGGCAAGTGTCCGAGGGTTCAGAGCGTTTTATTGCCTGGCCTGGACTTCTAGGGAAGCAGGGTGATAGAGCCAGGAGTTCGGGCTGCTGCAGGACTTCCCAAATATTGTGAAAAGGTCCCATCTCTTCATGGGAGTTCAGACTTTTGGAGAGCCTTGCATGCTCCAAGAATGAGAGATAATGGCAAAAATACGAATGCTGACAGCCACTTACAAAGTGAGGAAAGCAGCACCAAAGAGGTCCAGAAGCTTCAAACTTGTGTCAAAGAGGGAAAACATGGCTGAAGGAGGAGCTGTCATGAGTAAAGTATCACTTAGAAGATTTAGAAGAATTTATTGAATTCTTCTGTGTGGTTGGTAAATACAAGATAGTGAAAGAGAGACGTGGGTTTGCTTTCCATGAACTGCATATAAAACTAAGGGCAAATAAGTAGGAGGAAGTGAATCGTCTGGTTCAATGAATACAACTAGAATAGCTATTGTTGTTCTGAGAACTGCATAAACACTGCCAGCACCCAGAAGTCTGTCAGAATATTTTGCATTTGAACATCAAAGCCATTTTGTGAGAGAAAACTGGAAGGGCTGAGCAAAGATCCAATGAATTCCATGAATATAAATGGATGAAAGAAATACTTCCATTGTTAGCATGGTCTTGTTAAAGGACCTGAAACATGCTGATTAAAAAGGTCAACATGATCTGATAAATTCCTGAGTGAAAAAGAGAAAAACCTTTATTCTTATTGTAGTCTCATAAATAACCTGTCAAATGCAAAATAAAAATGTCTGGGATTATGTGAAATGACACTTGTCATTTTGAAAATGTGATGCAGAGTGGATTCCAGTTCTACTAACGCAAAGTGCTGTGAGAGAACACCAGTGGCACATACTCCTAGGATGTTTTTTTGAGTATTTAAATACCAGAGTTGGCTCCGAATTACATCTGAACAGTACTGTGAAATGTGTGATGCCTGGACTGTGGATTTGGATCCCTTACTGTTCAGGAAGTTTGGGTTCTGAGGAAAAGCATGCTAAGAATGCTGTTGCATCATGATATTTGCTCAGGCATGGTCCTGGTTGCCTTATCCCCAGAAACAACCCTTACTAATCTCCACAGTGACCAGAACTCTCAGGATATGGAGTATGTGTGGATACTCACTGAAAACAGCTTATCAGAGAGCGAGCGATCTGTCCTGGTGACTGGTAACCTGCCATTCAGTTCAAGTGATTCAGAACAGATTCGGAATGTGTGATACCAGGCCTTCACCCAAGGGGCAGCAGGTAGGAGAACTGAAATACTGTACTGTTTAATAGAGACGTTTTCTTGGATAGTCAAGGTAAACTTGTGTTTTAAACTAAATCTCATCAGCTGAATTCTCACTGAATGCAGTTGAATTGAACTTTAGGTTCATAGTGAGCATTATCACCTGAATTATCCCTGCTTCAAAATGCTCCTTTTTGTGGTTTTAGTAATATTACTGTCATTACTTCTCTCCCTTTTCCTTTCATCTGGTTCTTCATTGATACAAGGTCTCATTTACTGTGTGCTTTCAGTGATTCCTGTCAGTGACAACACGATGTTTTCCTTTTTTCCTATGTTGTACTGTGGTTTGTTTGTTTATCCTAAATGTGAGCATTTTGGCAAGTAAGTATTAGCTTTTTGTTCATTTCCCTGTTTATTCTGGTCATACAACAGGGAAAGAGTGAAAAGAATATGGGTGAAGTATGACTGCATGTTTACTCAGTTTAGGTGTTTCAACACTTTATTTAAAAAAAGGAGTGTTGAATCTCTTCTTCCAGGAGAAGATGCAGAAATCATCTTCCGTGGCTTAAGAGGTACAAAAGCAAGTATTTATCCAATGAGGCAGTTAAATAATAGGTCTTGTGTGGTTACTGAACAGTTAATAAAGGTGTTGGTGCATGGACTTCATAAATGCTTATGGAACAAAGAATCTTTTGTCCTAACACATCAGTAGAAATAAATTTTTGGCAAACTTTGGAAGTAAAGCATAGTCAGGCCAGAAGAAGAACATGGTTTCATAATGCATTGCCTGAACTGGAGAGGTTAGTAGTTGGTCTGAAAACACCATGAACTCAATCTGTTTTCTTCATATACTCACTGATTTATTTTGCTGTATCACAGACAAAATACAATTTAGTAGGTACTGTATTACATTAAGTTAGTCTGCAAATAAATAGCTTTATTCATCTCACTTTATTGAGCCAAAGTCTAACTTTCATGGTATTCTGATACAGATATCTTTGTTCCTTCTATTATTCATTTATGTAATTTTAATACATTAATAGAAGAATGTAGTTCAAATGATGCCTCTAAGTTTTCATTGGTCTCAACTGAAGAATGAATTTGTGTAGATAAAGTATTTGCTTCACCTTTCAGCAGAGGGGCACTAAATCTCAAATGTTTCATTTTATGTTTGTGTTAGCTATGTTTTAGGACATTAAAACAATATTAAACCTCCAAATCTGTTTGAGAAGACATTCCACATGTGGGTTTTGTTAATAATTAATATCTTATTTAATAAATATCAAAGCATGAAAGAGATACTGTGTGATCACCTCTGACCTGAACTTTATTATAGGTCATAGAATTTCACTCAGCGTTTGAGTTAACAAGATTTTTGTCTAATGATGTTATTTCAGCAATGGCTCATTTTTCTTCTACATTTCAACTTTATCTAACTATATTTCCTTTTCAAAGTACACATTTTTCAGCTTCTTGTATCTGTCTGCAGCTTCATCTTTACCATAAATGTCTCCAAATTAAGGGAAGGCAGAAGGATGGTAATTTAACAATAACAAATGATTAGCAGAGATGGCATATGAAGAATAAAGCACCTGTGATGCTCTTTGCATTCTTCTGTACCATTATCATGTTGGAGGAGAACAAAAGTGGGTTTAATACCCCCTTTGCAACTCCTAGACTCTTGAGCCAACTGAGGATTTTGGGGAAACTAGCCCTAGAGACTGCTTTTAATCTGTGCAGTATCAAACCATTTCAGCAGTCTATTCTGGAGCATGCCCTTTTGTACTCCCTCACTTCCCAGCACAGTCATCTTCTCTGTCTGTCTTTGATACAGCCTCCAGTGTGTGGAAAGCTACAGGGTGTAGAATGACTGCTTTAGTCAGTGCAATGCCATCAGGGAAATCCTCTCATGATACTGTTATTTTCTGATAGAAAAATCTACAGGATTTACGGTGTTGTCATGAAAAAGCTACTGTTCACTCCAAAGTAGGATAGATATCATGTTTTCCCAGTGATGAAAAATTATTTGAGTTTGTATTTTGGATGCTGGTGGTTGCTTTGGGAGCTTTTTGTGTTGTAAGTGATAGTGTCTTAAGGTCTTCTCTACTGACTCTTTACTATGAGTTGTAACTTGTCCAGTGTCTTCATTTTTCTAGTTGCATTGTAATTTTGTGAATTGAGAATAAGAAGTATCTTTACATTTTACATGGCTTCTGCATTCCTGCGTTATTTCTAATAACCGCTGGGTGTCGTGTGTCTCTTTGAATTACAGTATCAGGGAAGGTCAAACTTGGTTCCATCAAGGACTGCCTGTGGACTGCTTTTCAGGATGAAATAGACTTTATCTAATTTACATAAAATTACAATAAGTACTCCCGAATCTTACTTTAAAACAATTTTATTTATATGCCAAGGGCAACAAATATGAGATATGGATACTACCAACAACAGCCTAATTCTCTACATGATTTATTCCCATTACCGTTTACCCAGTCAACTGAATTACACATTGTTTGGTGGGAAAAAAACCTAAGATGTCAGCAGGTAGTTAAAGACAGTCAGATGACATAAATGCATAATGTAGCAGAATTAAGACTGCACTGGTGATCTCAAATCTGTATTTTCTGAACTGATGGGAACTGTACGTGACATAACTATATTTGAGAATATTATTTTGATAAGGATTTCGTCCAGTTGTTTCCTGTCATTTTTACAAGCAAATGAAAAGTCAAGAATTCATTACTTTGTGTGCAAGGATAACAAATGTACCTCATGCAGAAGAGAATTTGAACGTTGAACCTTCAGTACAGACTTCTGCTATGGAGGATTAAAGACTAGCCATATTAGTTGCATAAAGAAGGATTAAATTTTCTACAGACTAGTCATTAGAGAGATCACATGATGCAGTAACATAGATATAGCCATGTGCTGTGCTTTGTAGTACAGATAGATGAGCCAGGGGTATAGACTGGACACAGGCTTTCCAAGAAGCTCACATGCCACTGTGACTCAGTTGCTTTCCCTGTAGACTTGTTATGTTAGATGGCTAAATTCATCTGTTGCATGTGGGTTCTCTTAGTAGTGGTTGAGGCTTTGCTTAATAATACGATTGTGAAACATTCAGAATTACTAGAGCCATTTAAAAGACAAATATGGAACTGGCTCTTGGTTTGCAGAGCAAAGTATTTTCCCCCTTGCTAGGGAACAGTAGAGCGATCCATTTTACCTTAACTTAGAAATCTATGCTGCACAGACTATCACAATGAAACACTGAACAGTTTGTGTCCAAGGCTACAGGCATTGTGAGGGCTTATAGGAGCAGATCAAGAAAAAGCTGCTGAGTGCTGATTGTTCAAGTGGTCTGTATCTTGTAGCCAAATCTGAATGGATTTTTATGAGACTGGAAGAAGGCAGTGTGCTTTGCTGACAGTACTTCACAGATCTTCAGACCAACTTTCTAAACTTAGGAAGTGTAGCAGCTCTTCTGAAGACCTGTTTTACAGGAGGATGTCAGTATTAATTAGAAAATCTTTTGTTCTGGAGTCATTATGGACCTTGCCTGAAGTCCATATATTATGTTTGCAAGCCTCTGGTCAGGGAGAAACTAAAAACCAGTTATGATTTCAAGTGAGATCGCAGAATGGACAGAAGATACCAATTGGATTCCTGATCCACATGCAAAGCTGATTTCTGTTGCGCTGAATTCAGGAGGAGCTACTGGAGGCTCACCACTTTTGAAAATAGGGCCACTCGTTTGCACGTCTTTGGGAAAATAACCAGTTTCTTGGAAATGTTCTGACAGTAATTGTCTGCCAGATCATATTGATTTAACGAAGTAAAACCTTTAAAGAAAATGTGTCTATTACTGAAAAGTCCACTGAAAAATTACCTATTTTGTTTTGACTTCTACAGTAGTAAATACAATGTTAATCAGTACAATACAAAACTAAAAAGAAGTATAATAGAAATAAAATTGGTGATGGTCCATTTTGATTTTTTTTTTTTTTTAGTTGAAATGTAGTTATTGGTTTTGGTCAAAACTTTTGAAATCTTGGAATTTCCTGGAAGATAGAAATACTCTCCTTGTATTAAAATTAATAAACCCCTCTAAATTTCCAACCTTCCAGAACAGTTTTAATATTTTTATCAAATTCCTCAAGTGTGATTGTAATGGTGGTCAGATAAAATGGAGGATTGCATAGTGGGAACAGTAATGCCTGAAAAATGTATCTTTCTGATCCTAAGATAGTTTATATAATTCGATTTGTGATAGCCTGCTCTATTGTTTTCCTTTGTATCGTTGCTGCATGGAAAGAAATAGCATCGATATTAGATGTTTGTATGTTCCTGCAGACCAGGGAAAGAAACCTGTAGTGGAGTATCAGAAATGACAGGCATACCCAGGCTGTCACACTCTTGACCAGCTCTGCTATGCTGACAAATACACAGCTTCAGCAGGGCAAAAGCAAAGTATACTCAGGATGGTAGAATATTTAGCAGATGTTTACAGCATTTGTGGCTCCAGGAGTAGCCCTATGTAGATGTAAGACTGAATTAGATTTTTTCAGTTTTGCCAAGGGCAGGAAAAATCATATCCAGTCAAGGAAGACCGTTTTCCATTTTTGTAGGCAATTCTCCACATGATGGCAGTAAAAAACCTCTGGAATTCAGAGGTAGTTTCTGTTTCACCTTCAAAAGCCAAAGGGAAAAAACAACCCAAGATGAAGAACTGAGTATGTGACTGAGCTTTTAGATTTCCCATTTTTCTCCTGGTAGTCCTTAAATTCCCCAGATAGTTTTCCAGACAGCTAGGCTACATGCAGCCTGGCACAAGGAGAATAGGTCACCTGTCACGTTATACTATGGCACAGTGTCACTCACAGGCACGACTTCAAAAGATATTTTTGGTTTCTTATGCTGTGCATTAATGTGCAGAGGGAGAGGATAAGGAAAAAAGAGATTGTTTTTAATCCCTATCCGAAAATTTGTCTCTGCCCAAAGAACGTGGAGACTGTAGCTCATCCCTTCAAGCCATGTAACAGAGGGCACTTGGATAAGGACCCAGTTTGCCCCAACTGGGCATTTGACCAAGTTGGTTTCATTGCTGTAACAGTGCGAGACAGAGATTAGTTGTGGAATGAGCTTGCAGTTGAGACTCAGCCTGCCTAGAGCGCTTGAATAACTTGGTGTATGGAAGCACTTAGAGGGGAGTATATTTAAAGAACCCAGAGGCAGCTGTGTGGCTAAAATTAAAATGCGTTTCTCTTGTATTGTTTTTGCTTGGTTTCCTGTTGCACACTCTGGACCTGTCTTACCAGAGCAAATGGGCAAAGGAAGGGGATGAGTCAAAGGGATGAAATTGATCCTAGAAATTCCTGATTTGCTTTTTACAGCTTGGATGCACCAGATATTTGACATGAAAGGGCCTGTGGCTAAAACAGTCTTTGAAAGTCTCCTCTTCATATTCATATGTCTTTCATTCCATTCTTCATTCAGTCAACCCATAGATTTTCTTTGTGTGTGTGTGTGTGTAAGGATTGCTGCTCCATACCTTTCTCCTCATCTTTCCTTCCCAGAACATAGGAAGTCTAATTATACAATGCCTAGCATCAAAAGTAGTTCTCTATAGCTGATCAAAATGGGTGTAAAATTATCAGATATAAGTAGCAGAAAAATACTGGTGTGTAAATGAATGCCTAAAGTACAACTACAGATGAATCAGACCAAGATCTTTGATAAAGAAAAGTTAAAAATACGAACAGAGTTAGTTTATAATCAATAGAGCAATTGCTCCTTTAGCGGAAAGATAATTTTGAGAGAGTATATTACTTAGAAGTCTTAGCACAAAAGACATTTAGCAATAAATTTATACTCAGGCACTTCTGACATGGGGAATTATTACCCCAAAATAGCACATGGGGAATTAGGAAATAGATTTTAAAACTTGACCAAGGTCATATAGGAAGCCTGTGGCAGAGTCAGAACACCATGAGAATGGTAAGGGCAGCTCCTGTTCACCATTTCCTGCTCTGATCACGTGCCTTATAGAGGTTGTAGAGCCTTACTGTCAGACTAAGAACTAGTCTGATTCCCTAAAAGCTGCTTTGGAGATAAATAAAAAACTCTTAAGTCATGGGCAGCTTGAGATATGATTTCATATAATCTTTTAGTGAAGGGAAAAAAAATATTTATCTGTCATAGCGAATGTAAAAGGACTATTCAGATAAACCACACACTCTCCAAACCAACAAATCTACCTCTTTCATCTGCTTAAAATTCCCTGTAAAACTTTTCTAATAGATTTAGATAATAATTTTTTTAAATTACAAATATATGTTAGATCATGCAGCTTTCCTAAAGAGTAGGAATGCTATTAAGGAAGGAGATAAAATGGACAGCATACCTTGCTACTGATAAATGGGAAAGTAGAAATCAGGGCCGTAACTGCCCACTTTTTGAAACCATAGGTTGATCAGAAGTAATAAACATAATTGCATGTAGCTCATCATTCATTGATACAGCAAAACTTTATTTTCAATAGGGGTTCAGTTATTTGTGTACATGTAGCATTCTTGTTCATGACAAGGAGAGTTGCACACTATAGCCTGAACCCCCAAATCAGCAGCACCGAAAGGGTCAAATTAGCAGTTTGAACTCAGGCAGTGTCAAGGGTACTCTAGAAACAATGAAACCAAAAACCAGGGGGTAGTCAACAGAGTCTGAATAAAACAACAAAACTGAAACTGTTACTTGTATAAATCAGCCTTCTGCATCAGCAGTCATTTTGGCCAGTGTTTTGGGTATTCAGCTGAAATTCTCTCAGGGGTGAAATATTCAGGAACAGTAGCCCCATTAAACGCTGCTAAAGACTGCCTTTCACAGCTAACAACTTTTTTTTTTTTTTCTTTTTTTTTTTTTTCTCCTGTCATACAGATAATGCAGCTCTGGTATCCCTGTAGATTTTCTGCAGGAAGAAAGGATGGTGATTACATTTTCTGGTTTGTTTTTCCTCTTCAGAAATAGCTCAGTTGTGAATGACCCTGTGTGATGAGTAAGAGAAGTTCAGTATGCAGTTTTGGTGCTACAGAAGGGCCTGCTGGTAATTTCAATGCATATTTCCCAAGTCCTCAGAAAGGTTATTGGGGGTCTCCATTATGTGCAGTCTAGAGCCTGCTACAATTTTCTCATACAATTTAATCTGCTGCCTGGACAGCCTCCAGTGTACAAGCAACTGACAATCTACAGTCTTTGGAATTGATTTCCTGGAATCGTGGAAGGCCTACTTGGCCTCCAGATGACAGATGTGTGCTGGAGCTCTCAGTGCAGCAAGATGCTTTACAAAGATGAGAGAAAATTTACCCCATTTCAGCATTTTCTGTAAGTTTTTAGATCTTCTTCTATGATTTTAAAGTATTCACTAGGATATGAGCATCATTCCAAATGGGAATTATTAATAATAGACCTTTGTTTTCTGTAGCACTTGTCATCTAGGGACCTTTATAGGTTTATAAGTATTCTTTACCCCACTTATGAATTTGATAGCTGTTGTCAAAGTCATTTTACAGCTGGGGAGCCAAGAATTAAAGGACAGATAAACGACTTGCCAAACTTCATGCACTAGGGTAGTGTCATCACCAGAAAAAAAGGTTTTAATCTTAGAGATTAATTCAAGCAGTTAATGTGCATTCATGCTATAACTCTTTTATCTTCATTAGGATTATACCTGTACTTCATTTAAAGTACATGAAAACTACACGTTCTTCTTAACAAACACAATACCTGCATAAGTAGCAAAGTGAGAAAAGGACCTGAGATTTCTAACTGATTTTCCCATTTTAAGGCTAAATATTCCTCCCATTTATCTTCTGTATATAGAAAATGCTACTAAGTCTGAACTATAGGTGCCATTTCTTCCTCTTATAAACCGACCTCTCATACTGAGGGTCACCAGAAAAAAACCCTAGGGGTGAATGGACATCAGGAAAAGTTTGTGTTTGTTTTTTTACTGAATATAAACAGTTACATGAGAATGGGTGTTAATTTTCTCCCTTGATGGCAGGCTAGGCAGGCAATCTGAAGCCCAAATGATCTGATGTCCTTTCAAATCTAGGAATGTGTCTTCAAACATAGAAATCAGGAACAAAAAATAGGAACAGAAAAGCTGGAATTCTTAACACAAAACTCCAACTCAACTGGCATAGTAATGGCTTGTTGGAATGGCTCGTATGACTAAAATAGGAGTATAAGGGCACACAACACAGAGTGGCTTGTCCAGAAAGAGGATACATACACCTGTTATGAGATCAGGGAGGTTTCTGTTGAAATCCCGAGCCAGAAATATCTGTTGCATAAGGCTTGAGTTCAGTTTTGGCACTTTTGTGGGGGTGGCGCTGTTTTGAGGTGGGTTTGTTTTCTTAGAGAAACTAGCCAATTCCTCTAAGGCGTAGAACTTCATAAAAACAGGCAAAAAAATCTTACATAGAAGGGAATATAACAGCTTACAGAGGGAAAGCAAAATATATGAGGGTTTTGTGACAGCTTTTGTACAGAAAGTAGAGGAAGCAACTAGAGAGGGTAGAATACAACCTACAGCCACCTTGTGCTAAATAGGATGTGGATGAGAACATGAGAGTGGAAGAGAACTTGTGTGAACATGAAAGTATCCATGATCCTTTTGAAGGAAAGGAGGGAGAACAGCAAAATAGAAAAACAGGATTTCAAGAAAGCATACTTCAACAAACTCAAACTACTGGAAGATCTCATGTCATGGAAGAGAACTTTAAAGGAATAAAGCACTTCCTGATGAAAAACATTCTATTCAGAATTTAATGATCCAAATGCAAGTAAAGAATAGCTAGTAGGTATATAGCAAGAAATCATCTGGTTAAATCATATACATTGACCTCAAACATGTGAAAGAGTCGTACAGGAAATGAAAATTATGTGAGATTACTAGGATTAGTATAAAGGAATGCATAAGTATGTGGGGACAGAAATCAAAAAGAACAAGGCACAGAAGAAGGTATAATTAAGAGGAACAAGAAACCTTTTATAAGTGACCAGCTTAAAAAATATGTTTTTATAAAGAACATTACAGTTTATGACTGTTGAGTTTCTACTTGAATTCTGTAAGGAATAAGAGAAAGACTGAAAAACTATTCAATACTCAGTTGAGAGAGAACTAGTAATGTAACATGTCTTAGGCCAAAACATTTAAAGCCTTTTTTTTTCCCAGTATTCACTGAAGAAGTCTACTGTAATCATGTGGCTGATACAATTATGAAAAACAAAGGAGCATGATCTTACAGCCTAATAAAATGGACTCTAGCTTATTTAGAGCGCTGACCAAAACTATTTAAAGCTGTCAGCAGGCACCTCTGATAACCTGGAGATGCTTGCTAAGGCTCTAAGAGACTGAAAAAGAACAAATGTAGCACTTAATGGGTAAAAAAGGAAGAAGCCAGGGATTTTTACATCAGTCAGTTTAACTTCCTAAAAAAATCCTAAAAAAATACTAGAACAAACAATGAACAAGTAAACATCTGGAAGACAGCAAAGAAATGGCTAACAGAATGGATCTGTTGAGAGCAGCCCATGTCAAACCAGTTTCTTTTTTTCTGCTTTGGGCTAACAGGGCTGTGAATAGAAGAGCAATAATAGATATTGTGAGTCTTGATTTCAGCAGAGTTTCTGACCATCTTTACATGTTATACATACATACCATATTTTTCTAAGCAAAGCAGGAAAACTTGATATGAACACCCTGATGGTAAGATTAGTGCAGAATTATTCATAAAGCTTACTCAGACAATAGTTAGCAATTATAGTGGTAGCAAAATAGCAAAGTAATCAGCACTGTCAAATTGGAAGGATGTATCAACTGGGGTGAACAAGCACCTCTCCTGTGTCTCATACTATTTGGTATCTTCAGTAGTGGCTTAGGGACAGAATACAGAGAATGTTTATTCCATTTACAGATGGCAGTAGGCTGGCCACAGCAAGTTGGAGGACAGAATTCAAATTCAAAATGGTCTTGGCCAGTTGGAGAAGCAATCTGGAAAATTGGATGTAGTTCAATATAGAGAAATGAGAAGTTTCATATTTAAGTGGGATTAAGCAGCTTTAACAGCTTGGAATGGGAAGTAACTGGCTATTCCTTTAGAAGATCTGGGGGATAGAGTAGTCTCCCTTGGATGCAAAAACAGAAATGTAGCCTGTAGGATATAGGAAATTAAGGTACTCAGCATCAGTAAGGTCTCACCTAGATTATTGTAGTTAGTATTTAACATTACACTTCACAAAAGAAGTGGGTTAACTGGAGTGAGTCCAAAGGAGAACAATGAAAGTGATCGTGATTTATGAGGAAAGTTTGAAGAACTGGTGGTGTTTAGTCTATAGGAAAAGAAGTCTGAGGTGAAACATGTATTTGGATATATCTTCTGGGCTACCCCAGAAAGACACAGAATAATTTTTCTTCATGTTCATCATGAATAAGACCAGAAATAAGAGGTTTGAAATCCAGCTAGAGAAATTCAGATTAGCTATTGGGAGGAATAAGAAGGAATAATGAAGCACTGGCATATGTTATGAAGAGATGATGTCAGATCACTAGAGTTCTTTATGTTCAGGCTACCTATGCCCAGAAATGTTACTGATATTTCTGTCCTGCATTATGGCAGTAGGTAGATGAGATGAACTTTCAAGGTCCTTTCCAGTGGCATCTTATATCAGAAGTTTGCCCTTCTCCAACCTTGGCTTCCCTAGTCTTGTGTATATGTCAAACACTTTAGACAACAGTGATGGCAATCAAGCACTTTTCAACAATATTCTCTTCAGTAAAATCTTGTAGAAAGGAAACAAATGTTCTGATTTGTATAATACAAATGTTGGGACAATTTGCTCCTGATCTATTAAGTATTATGTAGAGTTGGGGGCAGAAACCATTAGACTTACACACAGTAGATATTTAAACCAAAAATAGCTTCCATGTTTTCACTGTAAAAGTCACTATTAGCTGTAATCTATCTTCATTTTCCCATGTTTTTCCTCCACAAGCTTTTTAAAATCCTGCTTTGGGAGCTTAAAATTGACTTCCAAGTTAGTAAGAAATTTTTGGCTCCACCTTACAAACTTCTGAAAGTCATATCTGTAGTTCAGGTAGAAATTGCAATTTCTGTGTGAAGCATCTTCTCACCAAAGAAGATCACAAGGCCTTCGGACCACTCTACTTACAAAATGAGAACTTGGAGCATTATTCTTACAGCCCAGTAACATGGTAAGTCACTAAACAGTGTATGTTGAACTGTTAAATGAAAAAATAGATCCAGACCCTCAGCAACTTGAAAAAATCAGGATTCTTTTCTAGAAAAGAAACTCCCAAATAATGTACTTTTCTACAAGTTAAGTATTGTTTCACTTTTTTTCCCATCTCCCTTTTTGTACGTGAAGTCTTTGTCAAATCATATTATAAAACTGTAACATAATTTTTATTTGTACTAAGCATCAACATAGTTACAGAACTGTAAGCCTTAATAGGAATGCATGATATTCTTAAGTCACAGGAGAACAGGAATGGAGCTAAATGTTAAATATTGTGAAAGAGAAAATAGGTGAGAGTATCATGCAATCAAGGATGGATTTGATCTGCTAGAAATTAATGGAAGACAAATCATTGGAGAACATGGTTAGCACATCTTGTTTTCATTCTTTGCAGCATTAAATTCAAGATGTGGTTATTATTATGGTAATCTTAGTAAATGGGAAAGCTATTTATTAATACAACAAATAGGTAATTCAGAAGTAGCTATAACTAAACTTCCATGTATATTAACCTAGGCTGAGAAAGGGAATACTAAAAGACTTAGTAGGAAAAAAATGATTGGAAAGACTAAAGTTATGAAAACAGCTAATTTTTCTGAAGTGAAATGTAAGCATTGTCAAGAGTTGTTAAATCACAAGATAAAAAGAATTCACACATTTCAAAAAGAAAATTAGTTTCTTCAGAGTCTCCACATCAAATGAATGAAGCTTTGTCTGTTGAAGTGGAAGAGAAAACATGAGTTTGATGATCTTCCAAGTGAGACATCTTCAGTGTCATTGAAAGCTAGCCACAATGAAAATGTAATTCCCTACTCTAGGTCTTCTAGCAGCTCTTCAACAGCAACCTCCTTTCAGACCATTCTCAGTTCATCTTTGAAAACCACAATATGACAGATCAATTGGTGACTGCGCTTTAAAAAAAAAAAAAAAAAAGGAAGAAATGAAAGAAAGGAAGGCAAAGGCTTGAACTTGATAGAAAGTTGCAACCGTCTTTTCTTCTAAAAACATCACCTTCAGTATAGCACAAAATGAGCAATTTAAAGGTGATTGAAGCACTTTGCCCTGAATACTCTCATTCAGACAGATTTAAATTTGTGGTTTCATATGAGATACTGCAAGTAAGGAGACAGAAGAAAAAAATTAAAGGAACTAAAAGAATCAACTTTGACATTAAAGCACATGGTTCGTTGCACATGAGAAATGATCCAATAATGGATACAAGTATCCGTAGAGAAAAATGAGTTCCCACTTAATGCTATCGATTTTGTGTCTGAAAAGAAAAGCAAAGAATATTGTGTCCAGGTCGGTATAGATGTTGCCTACTAGTTCAAAAGAAAAGCATAAAAGGGATCTTTAAATTTGTTCTAATAATGGAAATAAAGAGAATAAATCCATTTACATTAAAAATCACTTTAAACTTTTGCATGGAAGGTGTTTGATATACATTGAAAATATGACTGTGAAATATTATAGCATCTAACACCATCTTATGGCATGTTTTGAGAGTTCGGATAGTCTCCTGCAAGCATCCGTTTCATGTTTGCTTGATCAGAAGAAGAGGATTGATGCTGTACCTTACCAACAGCATTCGGAGGAACTCTGTGGAAAATTGTTGAGCTGATTTTCATTTGCAGTAAGATGATGGCTTGCATTGCATGAAGTGATGTAAACCCACCTGTAAGTCCATTTTACACCACCCAAGCAGTGTTATGTCACCTTTCTGTCAAAGGAAATAAGATCTAAAAGGTCTCTGTACTTTCATCAGAAATAACACAGGCATTCAAATTGGTGTTGAGCCCAAAGTGAGCTGTGGCCAAAACACAACAGACTTTACTAGTTTTGTTTTACAGAGATGTGCATTTACAAAAGCATGTCGTGGTTTTGAGGGATAGAAAGTTTATGAACATACAAGTCTACTGTCGTGGTCACAGTTTAAAAATGGCACATCTAATTAACAGCTAGAACCACACAGGGAGAAAAGATGTGCTTTGATTGTTATTGGGTTTTTTATAATTAGAAATGTTATTTAGCCATCACCGATTATAAATACAATTGCTAGATTTTGGTCTAAATTAGGAAAAAGTAGGAGAAATGTGGTAGGCTGGCTCTAAGCATACTTCTTTCTTTTAACACTTACAGGTTTTGTACGTGACATATATGGGAAGAAGTTACATCACAATTTATGTCAGAGTAGTAAAATTTGGGAGTAGAATCACAGCGGATAGATACTCAAATTCTATCTCATCTTTCAAATGACTGAAAGATGTCAGTTTTACAAAATATATACAGTTCTGTTCAGCAAGCTCAGTATGCCTCTATGGTGATTCAGATTAATTTGGTTGAATTGTTAATCTCTGAAAATAGCTGTTTTAAAATATTCTGGAATAGCTTGTCAGATCCTGGCAGGCAAATTTACTGAGCATTCTCTAACTCTACTGATCTTCCTTCTGCCTAGTGGGTCTCCTTTCTGAAGGGAGTAAAAACAGTCCATTTCAAAAAACTCTCTGAACAGACTAGCAGGGACTGTGACTTTTCCAGACATCATGCTTCTGGAATGCCATGACACCAGAGAGGAAACTGATAAGACCCTTTTTCCTTGTATTTTAAAGCTGCTAATTCTTGCTAAAAGGGAGAATGGAGGAGAGAGAATGCAAGCTACCTGACATACAAAGGAATGGATAGGAAAGGATAGTCAAGGGTAGATAGGGGTACAATATTTGTCAGGATTAGAGAAGAACAGCACAAGCTAGGATCAGTAAACAAGAAGGGAGGAAAATAAATTATTTATTTCAAAGAACATGAAATTAAACCTGAGTCCCAGTGTTCTTTTTCTATCATAAAATACACCCAAAATCTACTAGGAAAGTGCATCTTACTCCCCTCTACCCTCTGATCTGTATTGCATTTACCATTTATACCAGTGCAGTCTGACTTTGACAGCAGTGCGTACTATGAGTGTAAAGATTAGAACCCTATTATTATAGAGATCAACATAGGTCCATATGATGGAATTTGCATTCACCCCTTATTAATTATTTATTCCATGAAACTGGAAGAATAATAAGATTGTGTGAACATTCTAGAAGGTAAGCAGACTGACCCAAGCAATTATAGATCTGTTAGCCTGGCATCAATCTGTGCCAATATGATGGAACGTTATTAAGGATTTATTTAAAAAAAAGAATTAAAAATGGAAATATAGTGAATGCCAGTCAAAGTAGATTTACACAAAATCAAACTAGTCAAAGAAGTCCGATTGACATTTGTATGTTTACTGATTTGTAGAAGCAATATATAGAGATTGTTATAAGGCAGTTGAATTGGTGCTGAAAAAAAACATTCTAATTCAAGAATGAACCCTGTACAGTGACAACAAGGCACATGCTGCTCTGGTTGAAGAACTTGCAACACAAAAAAATAGTTGTTTACAGGGAGTCATCATGGAGTTTGCCTTGCACAGGGATTGATAATAATGATATCTGTAGGCTAGTGGAAGTCTAATGCTGTTCAGTACTTTCCCCATTATTTTAATAAATAAATGGTATCAAATGTATTCAGTAAAATTTGTGGATAATATAAAAATGGGAGAAATAGTAAATACTGAATAAAGCCAGGGGAGTCTTACAGGACCTTTTGGACTATTTGATTAAATTATGCCCTTTCAAAGAAAGTTGAATTTTAACACTGCCAAAAGCAAGATTATATATTTAGGAACAGAAAACATACTGTCTGATGGTCTATAGGAAGAGGACTTGTTTCCTGGAAAACTGATTCTGAAAAGACTTCAAGGTGACAGTGGACAAATGACTCAATATGGGTCCTCACTCTAATGATTTGGCAGAAATAGATCATTTGAATAGGAAATGGACCACTTGAGAGTCATTTAAATTTTGGATATGGGATTGGCACTGGAATCCTGAATAAGTTTCTGGGGCTTGCATTTTAAAAAGAATGGTGAGCACTGAGTGGATAGAGCACCATGGAAATAATTCTGGAGAGTTGCTTTGCAGTTTGAAAACTGAAGAGTCCAGTCTGCTTAGTGCATCTATGAAAATATTTTTTAAAAAGAGAGAGAGAAATTATTCAGAAGTTATTTGTTTACAATGTATAAATACTTTCTTGTGGAGAAAATCCCACATTCTCAAGGGCTTTTCATTTTAGGGGAGGTAGGCATAGTACAGTAGCATCCTTTTGTGCTAGAACCTGTATACAGATAAATTCACATTAGAAACAGACCTCAAATTTTTTAACAGTGATGAAAGAAGCTACAGAGGAAGGTGGAGATTCTTCATCTCCTAAGATGAAGATTTGAAAGTTTGTCTAAAGAAATATTGATAACCTTCAAATCAAAACAAGATTGGGGTTTTTTACATGCATTTGTGAAAAATATGTTAGTAGCCTTAGTATAAAGTAAAAATGAATACTGTGATATGCCAGAGATCCAACTAAAGGATTTTAAAGTCTGACCATGAATTTATAGAAAAAAAATACATTCGACTTACAAAAATATCTCAAAATAATTTTGAAGTTCTAAGTCATGCATTCAGAAAAGGGAAAAACAGAATGTAGGCTTCCTGGGCAAACTTGACTTCAAACTGGCTTATCTGTGCATTATGAAATAGTCCAATTTTAGATGTTGGAAGCCATGTAGAAAATGGATAAGGTACAAAAGAGGGTAAAAGGCACTGTCTGGATAGAGCAGTGGAATAATACCATGTAAGTATTATGTGATCATGCAGTTATAAACTTATTCTGATAAATATGCATGAACAAAACTACTGCTGTCATTTACCAGCTTGTGAGTGCTTGTCTCTGCAATATCTGTGATCCTTTAATGGGAGCAGGGAGATCGAAGAGAAATGAGAAAGAGGCCAAGGCAGTCAAATAGAAAAAGTGTATCCTGAAGGCAGATCTCTCTGAGAAGGCTATAGAGTGCTTTAAAAATACAGTGGAAGAAAAATACCTCTTTTAGCAGTTGTTTCTGCTTTCAAAAGAATTATTTAGACCCAATTCTTAATTTACTTTGTCCTGTCATAGATTAACTTGGGACAAATCTTCAAGGCTATTATGTTTAACTAATTGTTAGATTGATCAGTTACCTTGTTTGTCCAGGCATACTAGGTTGGCTGAGCAGAGCTTGATGAGAGTCTGGAGATACTGGAATGAAAGGAAAGAGATGTAATTTCTGTAGATTTTGTACATGGTTTTCCAGTACATGATTGAAAACTATGATTGAAGAACTGTGAAAACTCTATATTTTATATCACATTTCTGTGGGCTGAAAAGGCAGATAGAGGAAATGTCATAATTCTTTTTATTCAGAGAACTTAATTTTAGTGATTGCTCCTTGTTGTCAGCTGCATACAATGACATAAGGGTAGCTTTTTCTGGCATATGCTACCTCAGGAAGAACTTAAATGGGCTTCTCTCATGGAATAGTAATACTAAAAAGAAAGCAATACAGAATAATAAGAAGCAAATATAGCAAACCAGTGAATATGTATGTTCATCTGTTTACAGACTATAAACTTGCATTTTACAAAATATATACCTTTTTGTTTGAGAAAAGTTCATTGCATAAAACTTAGCTGTTCTTCATTTCCCTTTGCAACACCTTTCTTCTCATCTTCCTTTCATGAAATAAGGAATGGTATCAGTGTAATAACTTTTTCTTCACACTAAAGAGAAAAATTGCAACAACCTTGGTGCCTCTAGTAAGAAGTACCGGTGGGAACTATACCAACTATACCTTGTTTTGAATGTTTTCTTGATTTCAGTGATATTCTTCAAATATCACTGAGCCAAACAATGTTCATGGAGTTTCCTTCATCTGTTTTATACTATGCAGTCCATTTCTTATATGACATCGACCATAGCCCTAATATAACACATGTACTTCCATTACTTTGGTGACCTACTATATTTAAATAGGAAAAGAGGTTTTATAAGGAAGAAGTGTGGTCTTAATGATTTGAGAATTAGATGGAGAATAAAGATAATGACATTCAAAGGACAAGGCTAATATACCCAATGGGAATAATGACAGGGTAACAGAAATTACTATCACCAGTGTGGAAGAATATAGAAAATATAGACTTCTCACCCTGCGAAAACAGGAAACCTATATTATGTGCCAGAGAGAACTGGCACATGCAATTGCAACTTCACTAGCAAGGATTTTCAATTAATCTTTCCATTCTGGGATGGTACCATGTGATTGGCAAGTATCAAAACCTGTTTGTTTTTAAAAAGAAAGGGAAAAGCTACAGGATTGTTGTTTTGACTCTGATGTTGTTCAAGGTCTTAGAAAAAGTTTGCAAGGAAGGAGTAATCAAGATCATGTAAATGGGGGTAAATGGGATAAAATGTGAGATGGTTTATCAAGAGTTAGATAAACCTCAACTTTTTTTTATAAGATATTTCTTTAAAAAGGGCAATGCAGTGGGCCTGATCCATCTGGATTTAGGTAAAACATTTGAAACAGTGTTCATGGAAATCATTATTTAAGCAGGAGAGGAGTGGAATTAGAATTAAAAACTGGCTAAAGACTTAAGAGCAGGGTATTTTGAAAGAGAAGTTGTAAAAATGTGGGGAGTTTATTTATGATATTTTTCAAAGATTCATCTTGGGACTGGTTCTGTTTAATATTTTGTATTCATGATCTTAGTGCAAAACCCAGTTTGTGCTCATGAAATTTGCAGATAACAGAGAGTTGGGAGATATTACTAATATTAAGGAGAATCTGCCTATAAGGTGGGAAGAATGAGATGACTGTCAATAAGATCACAATGACAAAAAAAAATAATACTGCAGAGACATGCATGTAGGGACCTTTTGCTGTGTGCTGGGGACTCATTGGTCAGCAGGGCTGCAGGAAGTTAGACCTCTGTGTTTATTAAGATAAACTCAGTAACTATTTTTCAGCTATGAAGAAGGCTACTGTAAAATGTCAAAAACACATTTTCTGTGGATACTGGAAAATATTGATACAATTAGGACAAAATGCTGTTAAGATCTCATCTGGATTACTGGTATCAGTCTGACTATCTGTACTGGAAAAAAGGTGAATTTAAACTGGAACAAACCCAGAAAAGGTCTCCAAGGACCATTAATGGTATGGTAAAAAAGTCTTTTGAGAGGTCACTAAAAGAATGTGGCTTGGTTTGACTGACCAAGATGAAGAATCAAAGAGGATATGATTACTTTCTAGAAATACATTTGCAAGTAAATAGCAAGTAGGGAGAAGAACAATTGAAGTTAAAAGATAAGATCAAATGGATATGAATTAATTGATAATACATTTAGACAGAAGGTTAAAAGAAGTTCTCTAGCCATCAGAGAAATGAACTTCTGGAACTGTCTTCCAGAGTAATGGGTGCAAGGAATCTGAATGGCTTACAAGGTGAAGCCTTATAAATTAAGGGCAGGCTAGGGATGGCCATGAAGTTAGAAAGTAAAGCTTGTGAAATGAGGCTTTGTGCATGAGATTTGCTGTCATTCTTAGAAGAGCATCAAAGGAAGATTTGCTTTCCATGTATGGCTGTGTCAGGAAGCGTTTGGTGCCACGTGTTTTGTTTGCTGTAAAACTAGTAAGTGGAGGAGAGTGAAGCCAGCAAAGTTGGTAATGAGATACAATGGCACAGATGAAAGGAAAAGGCTAAGTTGCGGCATGGATTCTGTCCTGTAGGTGCTAGGCATGTCCATGAAAGCAAACAGACTGTTCAAGGACATATTTCGGTATGGGACCCAAGGGCTTCTGGGGCTGATATGTGTAAGGACAGAAGACTGGGCACACCCACACACACTCATTAGATAAGATTCTTCATCTCTTGCTGGATCGTGAACTTTCAGTAGTAATTGCTGTATTTAATTGTTGCATTTAATTAATCTATCACGTGCTTCAGAGTTTCCATTCATTGCCTGAAGAGAAGAAAAAAATTGTTTTCTTCTTTCCTTTTTGGAAGTGTCATTTCACTTTTGAAATGTTTTCCACTCTCCCATCTCTCTCTGATGAGATTGGCCAAGCTTTGATGGGATTTCAGATTTGGCGCACTGAATTCAGGTCAGAAAGAACATTTTTTTACTGGACAAGTTGGCAAGGATCTTCTTGGGGTTGCAGCGTTGGGATGGAGGGTGCCTGTTCCTGTAGTTTGTAAAGCGGTTCACTGTAGGATCATTTGAGTTCATTTCACCTAAACAAATTCCCTGTCATTATAGGGGCTTTGGGAATGACTTCTGGAAGATGGAAAGGTTCTTGTGCATTCTTGTGCCTGTAGTGTCCTTCTCAGTTCTGTGTTCCAGGATTGAACTGAGGCATGATATTGATGCTAGAGTTGTGATTCAGAAAGTACTGTTTCATTGATGAAGTATAAACCCAAGTTCTTTGTTGTTTGATTTTATTAAAATTAGTAGCATCTTTCTTAAGAATTGAGGTGTTAACTACAGCTTTGTGATTAATTACCAGCTGACTGACTACGTTCTCTCTAGTTTGAACTAGGCATGATACATTTCATCACTTCCTGAACTGCTGCATAGTACTATTATGTGCTTTTCTGCATTTGAGAGTTTGGATGCATTTAAATAATGGGACAGTTAAATTCATAATCATCATCATGCTGTCCTGCAGAGAGCAGTTTCTAAGACACATTGTGCTGAGACATTAACATTTATCATCTTACATTGTTATTAAATTATTATGACTGGTATTTATACTTCTTTACTATTAAATATGAGATAAAGCATAAATGGATTCCCTACCTTAAAAGGGATTGTAATGATAAACCCCCAAACCAGGCAAATAGTAAAGGAAAGCATTAAGGGAAGTAGTTCACATGGTAATTCAAGGCAAATGAGTATTTTTACCTGCAGAAAAGAAAAATGCAGCCCAAATGCAAGGTATAAGGAAGAATTTAAAAGACACATGAGAGATTCTAATGGGGAAAAGAATTACTACCTTCTGTCCATTTTTAATCTTTTACAGAGTTCCTGAAGTAGCTGAGCTGCTAATAAAATATTCAGTCTACTTTTTAAAATCTGTAACAAGTTACCATGATATTTCAAATATTTGCATAGAGGTAAATGTTGTACCTATTTATAAATGCTGCTGGGAAGGATACTGGATTTACAAACGAAACACAATGAAACCAATGGATTTATCAGAGACTTTATTTTCACATAGCTGCACTAGAGATTGGTATACAGAACAAATCTGTTTCTTATATAAGAAATAATTTTTTTAAATTATAAGTTATGTAAAAAAAATTTAAAAGTAGGTTCTCAAAAATTATTTTAAAGACATTATTTTTGGCAGGTTATCGAATCTGGTACAATTTTAGTCTCCTTGGACCTTCTCAACATGGCAGTGTTTGTTGTTCTAGGGCACTGAAATTGCCTCTATGCCATTGAGAAACATGTTATGGGGCATGGTGTGAAAACCTTTCCCTAAGGGGTCCAGAAGGGACACGGTTCTTAGCTTGAGAACTTTACTCGTTCAAGCCTTTCCACTAAAATCTAAAAAGGCTAGACCATCTCTGAAAAGATCATCAGGTGTGGCCAGTCGAGCTTCTTTTCATTTAGTCTTTTAAAGGAGGAATTCTCCTATAAAGCAAGACTAGAAAAAGCTATAGGGAAACCACAGCAGCCTCATTGGCTTATAGGGATTTTTAGTTTCTTCCTCCCTTCCATGGGAGGAAAGTACCTCCTTCTCCCCTCTACCAATGCCTTTTTATTTTATAGTCTCTCCTATTAAGAGAGTTTTTATCTCTTCCTTCTAGGAACCTAACAAGTCACAGCTGTTAGTTCAAGCAGCGTGTAGGAGCTACTTTCCTGTTTTCACACAGCAGGAGAGTTTAAATGCAGAGTGAACCAGGAAGGGGTTTATATGTGTTATCCCTGACACAGAACTGTTAAGTGGGTTCCAGGGGATAAAAGTTTAGAGTTTGTTAGATGAATTGAAGGAGAGCAACTCCTGCAGTATGAGCAAAGAAGGGAAGAGATGCTCCAGCAGTAAATGGATCTGTTTAGTCAACAACCTTGGATCCTATCTTAAGGATAAAAGCTTCTTGCATCTGGTATGACTGGATCATTCATCTATAGCATTAGCTATAATTAAGCATGTACCGCTTAGGTTTGCCTGGCCAAGACACCATCATTTGGCACCTTTGGATGCCAGCTGATGAAGGAAGTGTGAAATAATCAAACAGTGACTGATGCCTCAACATGTTCAGGAAACATTTTCTCTGGGCTAAATGAGAGTCCAGGAAAATGAGTCCTTTGAGTAAGGGAAGTCAAAAGTTCCAAGACAACATTATGTCACTGAATTTCTGAAATCTATAGATCCCATCTTGCTGTCATAAACCTCTTGGAGTCAAAGAGGTTTCATATTATTCTTTTGAAACTCCATTTAATAAAAATCATGTTTAAGCAAGAGAACACCTTTAACACCATTGCTGATAGTTTGGAAAGCTCTAGCATTGACCTTCTGACTTTGATTTTCTTCCAGGCGTTCTGTAGCGTGGGCCGTTGGTGCTGAGGTTCTACTCATCTGTCACCCATTCCTCTGGCAAGAAACGTCATTTCTATACTTGTCAGTGTACAGAAGTTCAGGCATCACTGAATGTCAGGGGAATACTTCTTCAGATGGTTTCAGAGTAGCTTGTGGCATGCCTTGCAAGTGCACTTATAGCCAGGTATACTCCCCTTGCAAGTGATCACTTAAAACCTTTTTATTTTTCCTTAGACAGAAAAAGAGGGGGAAAAGAGTTGTCTGCCAGCTATGTAGACTTAAATTTGATCATTCTATACAAAGCTGTAAAAGGTGGTATTCAGGGTCCCTACTTTTAAAAAAGTGGAGGTGTAAAGAGAATTAGTTAGGTGGTATTAAACTGCTGGTGCTGGATGACAGTCCTGGGTTGGCTGGTTCATTGGCTTGCTTTATGAATAAAAAAAAGATATGTGGGAAGGAAAAAATGGTGTGGAGGGTCAGTGTAACTTTCATTTGTGTCATAGCATACAGAGTAACTTCTGGGAAGTGGCAGGTCCAGTATTCTTCTTAGACACTTAAAGACTTTTCCTAGTTTTGATTTCTTTAAGGCACCGCTTTCTGGTCACTGGCTCACAGAGCATTGTGCAAATTGAGGATGGCTGTGTCTGCCTGCATCAAACTTTCGTTAGACAGAAAGCAAACATAAGGAAGATACAAAAAAACAAAAAAGAATTTGTGGGGGAGCTGGACACACCACTACTTTAGGGAAGAAAATGTTAATAGGAATCTTAAGTTCATATTCCAAACATTAAAGATTCATCTAAATGTGGTGGTATAGATATCATATCTCCTCACCCAACTATTCATGTAGCTTTCTCAGAGACAATTTTTAAAAAGCCCTAAAGGAGAGATAATAGATATTAAACTGGGTGGGAGAAGAGGGGCAGGAATGCATAGCAATTCCAATGATGAAACTTGTTCCTTTCTCTGTCTCTTGGGTTGTTCAGTCTGACAACCTTCCGGTCCACAAACCTAAACATGTTGCCAAATAGCTGCACAAAAATAATTTCCAGAAAAGGGTGGCATCTGATTTATTTCCTGCATCCTACCCTGTCTTCTTGTGGTTTTGGCTGCAAGATTGCAAGTCTAAAATTGAGAGAAGTGTCATCGACCCCTAGAGACACTGTCCAAACAATTGAACATGTTTGGAGGAAAGGTTTTTTCTTTGGCTCTCTCAATACTTGTAGCTGCCAATTATTGAGTAGTTACGGCCAGACATGGACTCACTGTGGTTCATGGCTGGCTCTTGGGTTCAGAAGTATCTGAAATTGTTCAAGGAAGGCTAAGGAGGTATCCAAACATTTCCTCAAGGTTCCTTTGATACCTTGTGCTGCTGGCGGTCCTTAGGCATGATGGTTTCTCTCAGGAGACATTACTGACTCATATCTCAGAGATTGGGCTAGTATAGAAGCTAATAGAGTGGTGAGAATTCTTTTCCTGTTCATCTGACTAATCAGACTCACTCAGATCTCTTCAGCTCAAGGCAAATAAGGTTTTGGAAGAGCTGAAAGCCACAGAGTTCACAGCCAGTTTTCAGGGCTTGAATCAAACTCTGCTTTTGCAGGAAATCTTTTCAGTTCTGTAAGTGACAGCAGTTAGCAGTCCTCTTTTAGGAACTGGCTACCTGCAAAGACCACAAGAATCTGCCAGTCCTGATTAAAGGTGAATGAAAAATCAACACCCCATTGCCATTCTCCTTCTTTTGCCCCCTTCAAAAATAAATCAATATTGTCCCTGAAATCCGAAGTTAAAGTCAAAGTTGAATCTAGATATATCATTTATGAATATGACATCAGAGATGTAAAGCCAGAGAGGAGATGTTTTTATTTCTCTCCTTGTGCTGATTCTTTGTCTTGCCTTTTCTTTGGATCATTTGGTTTGAAGGGCTCAAAAGGGTGGTGATTCTGATTAGAAACAGAACCAAAACTTATAGGTCTTGTCCCTTTCTGCTTCTGGTAACTTGCTTATGGAAAACCCTTGAAGAATATTGCTTGGTCATGGTGAAAATAATCATAAAAGGCATTGCCAGGAAGAAGAGTTTCAATTTCTGTATCTTTCCAAATCTCTGCAATTTGGACAAATACCTCAGTAGAAGGAAATTCTGCATGCTGTACTAGAGGAGAGTAATCCATCCTTTCAATGTTCAAGATGGATTTGGGTCCCTAGGCCTTTGAATAATTTCTATCTATATCTCAGTAAGACAAGAGACATCATGTTCTTGGTGGGCTGTGACCATTGCCTTTCAAGTTGCTATCCTTCGGATCTTCATTAGTCCTTAGGCTATCATTAAATGCTTGGCAATGGCTTTATCTTATCTTTGTTGTTAACATCTGCAGGTGCATTAGTTATCTAGCTAACTTACTCATTAGATATCATTTTTACAGCAGGGTAGTTCATGCCTTCTGGGAAACTTGTATCTTGCAGTATCCCTGTCAAAATAAGACTTTCTTTTGCCCCATTTCAGGTTCTTCCCTTGACAGAGGCCCCTGGGGTCTCAAAAGGGCTCTAGTTTAGATGTGCTTAGACAGCTTCTAAAATTTGAGGTAGACAGGTGATCAAGCTATATCCACAACAGAATACTCAGGTTATACTATTTTGTTAATTTTATACTGAAGAATGATATGCAGTTTGACATGATCTACACAAGAACAAGAGAGTTTAAAGTACAAAATAAACATTTGAAGTTTGGACTTGGTGCATTTTCCATCAACACATGAAAGACTTGATCCAGTACTGACCAAGTATACTTTGATGGAGATGCCCTTCTCTCAGCCCGCTCCAAAAATCATGATTGGTAAGGAGTATCCAAATCAAAAAACAGAGGAACTCTTAAATATTTCCCTGGAGAAAAATGCTAACACAGAGAAAACTTTGCAATCAGTACAGTGTGGTCTACCATTTACTTTTACCACTCCCTTTTTGGGCAGCCAGGCTGTAATGCTCCTTTTTGCACTAGTCAAAGCTTCTTATAGCATCAGTTTAATGGTGAAATGTGCTCATTCTCACAAAGAGTTTTTCCCTTTAAACAAGAAACATCCAGTCCTGGGCTTTAGGAGTCAAGCATCATCAGAACAAGCTTATCCAGATGGCAGCTCTGGTTCCAGAGCAGTCTACTTGCCAGGTTCACGCCCAAAAGAGTCCCTAGAAATTGTGAGGTCCACAGCATCTTTCCAGCAGAGGTGGGAGGAGGGTTCATACACTACCTCTGGTTTGTCAACAGCTCATCAAAAGAGAGGTATTTCTTCTGGATCTGTGGTAAACATGCACGTTAACAGAGCTTTTCCATATTCCTTGTTGGAAGGAAAAAAAAGTCATCTTTTTCTTCAAGAGAATACTTGAATAACAAGCTGCTTCTGCTTGCAAATCAGAGTAGCTGGAGCTTATTTCCCAAGAGCAAGAGACAGACACAACTGAAATAAAATGTAAATAACCAAAATATCTTACTCCTTCTTCTCAGGTTCTAAATGATGAAGCACTCACTCTTAGATAATGAAGTAATAGAGCTTTTGAGGGCAGTGCCTTACCTCTCCATGGCTACATTCTCTGCTCATCCCAACCGTCAGCCTTAACTTCTCCTAGTCCAAGCTTCTTTGCACATAAATCTCACAGGAAACTCCTAGCTGCCCAACGTTACCAATCTTCCCATTTTGCAGTTATCTGTTGGTTCAGAGTATGCAGTGGTACTGTAGGATAAAGGAGTTATACGTTCACTTATCATTAATCTCACAGGCAAACCTTCAGACAAAGCTATTAAAGTTATTAAAGTCACAGATGTGAGGTAATACTTTTATGAATTAGATACTGACTAAAAGGCAGAACTGTTACATTTTCCACATAACAAAATGTTAATAGTGGGATGCCACAAGGTACAGTACTACTACTATTGTGTGTAATATATTGAGCAGTTATCTATAAAAGGGAGGTGAACAATGAGATGGCAAATATTGCAAATAATGTGAAACCAAATCAGTAGCTAGAATTCAGATGCATACCCTGCTCTTCTAAGAAATCCCCCTGATCCATTGCATTTTTTATCACAGCAGATTCTTCTAGTCCTTTTCACTGTGTTAATGAATGTAACTTACACAATACAATATCCCAGCAACCTTACGCTTTCCATTCTGATGAGTGAGGTTTATAGCTTTTCATTTTCATTTTCAGCCTTGGGCTGACTTGAAAGACTGAATCCATGTCCCAGCCTGCAGACTGGAAGCACTTAATTAGTATGCAGGGCAGGTACTGAGGGAGGCTGTCTCTATGCGACAGCTCTCAATCCACTCCTCTGATTATTGTGGCTCAGGGAAGAGAGTGCAAAGGAAATGGAAAAAGGTGAAAGAAAAAAAATTACTGCCTTTTCAAATTAATACATATATGTATATATATGTATTGGTATAAAGTATCTGCAATTATAAACCAAGATAATGTATCTGCCTCTGTATTAGTAGCCAGTCATTCCCTCAGTAAATTTAAAGGCAAATATCTCTTAAAGGTGGTCACAAGGGAAGAAGCCAAACCTCAAATACTAATTACCTGTTGAATTTATTATTTCTGGACTGTTTTAAGGAAGAGCTTATGCCTTTGATATGAAAAGCATCATAGCATCAAGTAACAATCCACTTTGCTGCTAATTTTCTTGTTTTCTGCTTGGGCAGATGGCTCCCTATCAAGACTGTAAAGCTAAGCCCATTGTAAATGTGTGCACTTGCTTGAAGGGGGAAGAACAAGGAAGACAGGGAAATGTAAGATATTATAATGATTTATCTGTTTTGTTTTAGCCAGATATGAAACTATGGGGAAAAAAATATTATCTTTGTCTGTTGTCATTCATCCTGAAGAATAGAAAAATGTTTAATAGATAATCAGATCCTCTCCCTTTTTCTTTTTCCATTTACATATATCCCAGGTGGCTGGTTGTTCATGGCTAAAATACTGCCACTGGGTAGGAGTGTTGTGGCTGTTTAACAACGGATTATATACATACTTTTAGGACTGAAAATTACAGATGGTATCATAACTAATTTCTTCTGAAAATGAGATTATAGTGGCCACCTTTTGTATGGTGGTTACCTTACCTTGCACTAGAGCTCTTGCCTTACCCTCTAAGCCAGTGGTGAGAAACATAACCAACCAAATCCTTGGGGTCCTGAGTTTAGTTTGCTTAAGGAGGTTCAATTATGCCATCTTCTTCCTCCCTAGGAGCCCGCCCTAACACTTAGTAAACTGTTTGAGGTAGGGGCAGTATTTTTCTTCCTGTTGGCTCTGTGCCTTTGTGCTGAAAGGAGCACAAGATTTATGGTTCCAGAAGAACGGCAGACAAGAAGGGGCATGACTTGCTAGCCTGGTACTCAGAGTTCTCACCTTGAAGATGGGATTCCTGGGTTAAACAGCATTTCACATTTCTCTCCCTTTGTGCATCTTTGAGCAGCTCATCACTCATACTTTTCAGTTGTCTGATTGGGACATTTAATTCCGTATAGAAATAAAACAGTATAGAAAGCCAAGGTACCTAATCTTCTTTGAGGGTCAGGTAACTAAAATGAGCTGTTACAGCATGTAAATTTTTTATTAGCAGCCTGTGGGTTATTTCAAAGAGTGCCCGTTTTATCAGAAGCAGAACCCAGGATTTTGATCTTGGAAACTTTACTGGGACATTCAATGAATAGCTAGTTCTGTTCAATAGTGAGTAAGATGAAAACAGTGTGGAAGAAATGATGGTGTCAAACTGCAGATGACCAATTCAAGATCAATTGTAACATCACTAACAGAGGAACATTTCCAAGCTTTGAGAGGTGCTGGGGTTTACTAGTCATCAATCATAGATTTCTCATATATCATAAAATATATCATATATATATATACATACATCATATATTGTATATCATAATATGTATCACACATATCATAATCAATTCCTGACACAGCTGGTGAGTGAGCCAACTAGGGGAGATGTCCTGCTGGACCTGCTGTTTACAAACAGGGAAGAACTGATGGGTGGTGTGGTGGTTGGAGGATGCCTTGGGCTTAGTGATCATGAGTCTTTAATGCCTCAGTCTTTAATAGTGAGAACAGTTACCCTCAGGGTACCCAGCCCCCTGAGCTGGAAGACAGGGATGAGGAGCAGAATGAAGTCCCCACAGTCCATAAGGAAACAGTTAGTGACCTGCTGCTCCACTTAGACATGCACAAGTCTATGGAGCCAGATGGGATCCACCTGAGGGTACTGAGTTTGCTGGTGGAAGAGCTTGCCAAGGCATTCTCCATCGTTTATCAACAGTCCTGGCTAACAGGGGAATTCCTAGAAGACTGGAGGTTAGCCAGTGTGACACCCATATACAAAAAGGGCAGGAAGGAGGATCTGGGGAACTACAAGCCTGTCTGCCTGGCCTCAGTGCAGGGGAAGGTTATGGAGCAGATCATCTTCAGTGCCATCACACATCACATGCAGGACAACCGGAGGATCAGGCCCAACCAGCATGGGCTTATAAAAGGCAGGTCCTGCTTGACAAACCTGATCTCCTACAACAAGATGACCTGCCTAGTGGATGAAGGAAAGGCTGTGGGTGTTGTCTACCTGGACCTTAGTAAAGCCTTTGACACAGTTTCCCACAGCATCTCCTGGAGGAACTGGCTGCTCATGACTGGACAGGTGTACTTTACACTGGATAAAAAAACTGGCTGGATGCCAAGTCCAAAGAGTGGTAGTAAATGGAATTAGATCCAGCTGGCAGTCAGTCACAAGTGGTGTTCCCCAGGACTCAGTGTTGGGGCCGTTCTGTTTAATATCTTTATCAATGATGTGGATGAGTGGATCGAGTGCACCCTCAGCAAGTTTGCAGGTGACACCAAGTTGGGTGGCAGTGTTGATCTGCCGGAGGGCTGGAAGGCTGTGCAGGGGGATCTGGGCAGGCTGGACTGATGGGCCAAGGCCAGTGGTGTGAGGTTCAGCAAGGCTCAGTGCTGGGTCCCTGCGCTGGAGTCACGCAATACTACAGGCTTGGGGAAGAGTGGCTGGAAAGCTGCCTGGTGGAAAAGGACCTGGGGTTGCTGGTTACCAAGTGGCCAGGTGGCCAAGAAGGCCAATAGCATCCTGGCTTTTAGCCGAAAATATGTGGCCAGCAGGATAGGGGAAGTGATTGTCCCCCTGCACTGGTGAGGATGCACCTGGAATCCTGTGTTCAGTTTTAAGCTACTCACTTGAAGAGGGACATTGAGGTGCTGGAGTGTGTCCAGAGAAGGGCAACAAAGCTGCTGAAGGGTCTGGAGCACAAGTCTGATAAGGAGCAGCTGAGGGAACTGGGGGTGTTTAGCTTGAAGAGGAGGAGGCTGAGAGGAGAACTTACTGCTCTCTACAGCTACCTGAAAGGAGGCTGTAGACAAACAGGTGCAGGTCTCTTCTCCCAAGTAACAAGTGACAGGACAAGAGGAAATGGCGCCTCAAGTTGTGCCAGGGAGAGGTTTGGATTGGATATTGGGACAAATTTCTTCACGGAAATGGTGCTCAAGCATTGGAACAGGCTGCCCAGGGAGGTGGTAGAATCACCATCCCTGGAGGCATTTAAAAAATGCATAGGTGCAGTGCTTAGGGACATGGTTTAGTGATGGACTTGGCAGTCCTGGGTTAATGGTTGGACTTTATGATCTTAAAGGTCTTTTCCAACTTAAATGATTCTATGATTCTATGATATATACCCAGAATTATCAGTTTAATTATTTGCATGCAGACTTATGTAAAATCAATAATCACTATAATTCCATCAAGGAGAATTGACATCAAGAATGGTAGAAATGAAACCCATGTCTCTATGTGTCAGAGATAAGATTTTCTGAGTTTAAGCTGCTGAGTATGTATAACCTTGCCTCTGCATTTTTTTCTGTTGTGAATGTATGGTTTATTTCACAATCCACCTTCTATTTGGGGATGGAGCTGATTATTTACATAGCACAATAATTACAATGTATTACTAATTTTGATGGGACTAAAACACTCTGTCACCTGACACTAAGGGGACAGGTTCTTTTAGGGATCCTTGGCGGAATGATGATGGCACCAAGTCATAGTTACAATTAAAGTTTTATTTTCTTAACAGGATATTATAATTCTTATAGCGCAGAATTTATCATTGGAGTTGCACAGGATTTCTACAAGCAGATTCAATGTAGTACAATTTATAAGCAATGTAATACAGAATTTGTAATACAACATATGATTTCTATTCACCTAGACCCACTGCAGATCAGACCAGGTCTTAAGACATGGTTTGCTATGCCAATATAATAATCATAGTCTAGTTAAAAGTCATATAAAGAATCCAAGTCACTCATTCAGTCCTCGGAGGATGCAAATGACAGTGGAGGTGTCCCTGACCATCAGAAGGTCATGGGTCTCACTGTCCAGCAGCAGCTCTGGTCCAGGTTCCCCAGCTGGGACTTGTAGCTGCTTGATTTTGTAGACAGTACTCTGTGTGCTGCTATGCTTCCCTGTTCTGTGGTGGGAGCCGTCACTACCACCTGGCTGGCTGAGTGCCGGGGACCTTCAAGGCCGGTAAGGAAGGGAGTAATGGGCCTGGTGCCCAGGAACCTTGAGGCCAGCAGGGAGGGGAAGAAGAAAACTGTTTGGTTTGTCTGTTTGGTTCACAGGGCCTTCAAGGCCTGATAATGAGGGGAAATGGAACTCATATGTGACTCACTCAGTCACAGAGTTTACAAAGCTTTGCCTTGTAAAATGGTGTTAGTTATGCTAACTGTATTATCAGGGGTCGTATTATACCAGTCTCACACTCCTAGAAACATGAAGTCATTTTCTGTCTTTTTGAGATAAACACAGACAAGAGAGAGGCCTAAATTCACCCATCATTAAGTACCTTTGATGATGAAAAGATTTGCATCACTCATGAAATTATTTTTTAAAATATTTACATGGTACATGAATGGCTGATAAAACGTCAGTGCCCTTGTCCTCATGTTTAGGCTGCAGAGGCTTCTTCAGCACAACAGTTAAGTATGTGTCCTCTGCTAAGTACAAGGTAATGCAGCTTATTCCTGGGACCTGTTTGTCCCCACTGTTCTAACCTTGTTGCTCATCTTTTGTTCTATGTGAACAACAAGAAAAGAATGAATTAAGATTTCATAGCAATGTGAATTTTAGCATTTTAAATTTTGGAGTGTTTTACTTTGCAGCCATAATATTCTTTTAATATAATCTCTTTATGTGTAATTTCCTGTGTTAATTCCATCATGTGGAACCACATTAAATCTCACATGGATTGTTAGTAGAGCTGGAACTTAGATATGCTTGTACAGACCTCTACCATTTGAGCTAACTGACCTTAACAACAGGCAGCTATCCTTTATGAGAACCAGCCTCTAAAGGCAAAATGAGACAAGCACTTTACGAAGGGATTTCATGGCTGTTTGCTGACAATACAGGAACGATGGGACTCAGGAAGCCTTGTCCTGGTGCTGTACGTGTGCTAATGGCTACCAACCCTCTGCTGTAATTCTCTCCAGTCTGTCTCTTGGTTTTGGAAAGGGACTTGCTGTCAGCTCAATTCAGCCTGTGTGGATGAAATAATCAACAAATTTACTTACTAGCCTCTTACATGTAGTGAGTGCCCATTGTAGGCTCTCATATATCAGGCTGTTTTCCACCTTATAAGCATGAATTACCCAGGGAACAAAGTCTCTACCAGAACTATCCTAGCATTTGGTCTGCAGTTATGAAGCACTGAGGTACCGAACCTTCTGAAAACAAGTGTAAGAATTTTTATCATTGACAAAACAATATAGTTTTCTTTAAGTTATGCATCTGGAAAGACAGAGAGATATATGCCAACACTGTACAAAGTATCAGCCTGAGGCAGACAGCACAGAAAATTTAAATTCAAATGATTAAAGTTTGGCAGTCGCGAGCAACCAAACCAAGGCCTTACAATGTCAAGTACTGGGTGACTATTACTCTGTTATACAGCTCTTGACAAATGCAAAACTTTTCCAGGAAGATCTGAAACTGTAACAGGGAAAATACATGTAGATAGATGCATGTAACAGGGGAAATACATGTAGATAGATGCATTGGACTCAGAAGGCTCAACTGATTAGAAACAACCCTGACAAAGATCAGATTTGTTTCACTGCCAATATTTAGGGAAATCAATCACAAACTAAACAGCCTAATCGTTGAAAAATAACATTTTTAAAGGCTTTTGGTTTTAGCATCATGGATTTTGTTAGCAAGGGCATTCAAAACACAAAAAAATATCTTGGTCGTCTCTTTTCAGCACTTTTAGTCACTATAAACTGTGAGAGTTGTGAAGACCTTGATATGAAACATAGGCCCATAACAAAACGATTTACTTTTTTTGGTAGTTGGCTGGAAACAAACCCACGTATGCCAAATACAAAATTGAATAATTTTATCTTGCAATTTCCATCAGTTTGTGTCTTCTCTAATTCACTAGCATTTATGTAATGCTGTTGATCATTAAGTGTTTTATTTTCAATTTATTCAAAGACACTTTAATAACTGAATTTTAAAAATAGATGTAGTCACAGCTCCTTTTTTCTGTAAAAAGCTAATTGGAATCTCTGTTACAGTGCACAGTATTATTACCCATATTAGGTGGGATTTTCAAAAGTTGTAACTTTTGAACACAAAAAACTAACTTGTGTTCTATCTTAGAACAAAATTCCTAATTTAGTACAGTTAGCCTCTATTCCCACTAACATATTTAGAAATACAATTTATTTTTTGACTGTATCAACACTGGACTGTTTTAATCCGAAATTGGTGCTCTGCCAGTTAATGTGGTAGTAGTTTGAAGAGAAACATCTGGACATTTATTGATATTTTTGAGAAGTACTGGGGTTAACATGAGACTTTTCCTTATAGTTTACCTGACCCCAGTAACAGCATAGTTTACCTGACTATGCTAAAACTAGAGATGCCCTGTTCTTCTGTTTTGTGTGTACCTGTATAACTTGCACCCCTGTTTTCCACTGGTGTCCTCATCCCTCATCCATCTCTACAGAACACAAGCTTAATTTATGCCAAGGTTTTCTACTGAAGGGGAAACTGAATAGGTCTTGGGGCAGGAGAAGCTTGCTTTGGTTTATAGGAAAACAGTACAGATTCAACCTGTGCTAGACCTAATCATGCTCCAGGTCTCCAGAGATATCCTGAGAAGTGTTCTGGCCTTGCTACTTCCAATGCTTTGCAGCAAACTTGGAATCTTGGTGATGGACAGTGTGAAGCGGGAATTGATGGGAAAAGAGATGTGTCATGGTTTAACCCCAGCTGGCAACTAAGCACCACATAGCCACTCGTTCACTCCCCCCACAGTAGGATAGGGGAGAGAATTGTGAGAGTGTGAGAAAACTTGTGAGTTAAGATAAAGACAGTTTATTAGGTAAATGTAAAGGTATTTATGTCCCTTTTTGTCAGGTTAAGATCTTTCTACATGACCTCCGAACCTTCTGCTATATTCTTATTAGTGCACAAATCCCCAGTTACTTTGTTTGCTGAGAATAAGTAATTTATTGCTCTGTTTGGGCTTTTTTGAAAAATAATGAGCTAGTTGTAAACTGAGTAGTGCAGTACAAAAATGTGCTCTTTTACATTTTTCCTGAATTTTTAGATGGTGGCACTTTCATTGTTTTATTCCACTCACCTTCCTGGGCCTTCATGTGTGTACCAAAACAGGCATCCTGTACAGAGGGAAAAACCCTCGTCCAGAATACACATGGAACGGAGGGAATGGAGTGCCCCCAGAGGGGCAAGGTATTCACAGGAAGAGAAGCTTTTCTAGCAGAGTAGGAGGGAGCTCCTACCAAATGCACATAACGCAGTGACTGGAAAATCACACTAACTAGCCTGTGGCTTCCTTTTAGGTGCTGAAGCCCATGGACATTCCTGGGGAATAAGACATCAGTCATGAGGAGCTGAAGGGTTGGGTCATGAGGGAAGAGGCAGGGGAAAACAGTAGCTAAGAGAAATAGGGAAGAGAGCTTACCACCCCTACAAATCCTATAGATGATAGATGAGACTGATGAACCTGATCTGCCCCTAAAAGCCGTTGGACATCAATGTTATTAAGCCTACGAACATACAGACTTCAAGGACCTAACATTTGATTCCTATATAATCCCCACAACAGAACTTCCACTGGGACACCAGAAGTCAACCACTGCATTGCATTCCCATAGAATCTCCCATCTACGTTATTGTCACTGCTGGTGATGCCCTCCACTCCTGAGCAGTCCCCACCTTTGGAGTGAAAACTGACACAACCCCAGGAAGACTAAATCAGACATCATTTATCACCACTTGGCCAAGAATCTTTATGGCCAATGCTCAGAAATCTTAATCATTAAGAAGCTATATATCAGCACTAGCCTTTTAAGCTAGAGAAAGAGGACCATCCACCCCTCCTTAATGACATGCCACAACTCAACCCAAGCCCATGATTCTTTGCCATACTAACACCATGTTTAACTTTCTCATTAATTAATCAACCCAAACTCCTATCATCTATCTCTACCAACTACCCATCCAATAAAACCCCCACAACCACCAAAATCACCCCTTGATGGGGAAGAGAATATTTACACTTCATCTGCAATTTCTGGTGCAAAATAAACTGATGGCTTCTCATACTTATCTCCCCATCAAGAAGCCAGACTCACTGCCTACACTGGTGCTAGCTTTTGAGAAGTTGCTATGAAGGGCTCTATTTGCATGTCTATTCTGGATGGAAAGTTTCCCATGGGCCCCAGGAAAAGCTTTGGAGGACATGGTAGCCTTAAAAAGTTGATCGAAAGCTCATTTATCCCCTGCCCATCAGAAATTTAGTGCTTGATGAAATACCCATGTTTGCCTCCCTGGCTGGTAGGACAACATGACCAGGAGAGCACAAGACAGATAGCACTGATCAAAATGCAATCAATACCTTAATCCAGAAAATACAGGACTCATATGTTCATTGGGTACACTCTGTCATGGTGTCCTTGTATTCTGCCTTGTACTCAGCAAGGCTCTGTAGGCCAGAAAGTGAAATCTCTTCTGAATAACTTTGTCAAAGTGCCTCTGTGCCAGGCACAATTAGCTAATCTCTTGGCCCCTTTCCCTCTATTTGAGCATACTTTCTGGAAAACTGCCATATGATCTCAGGGCAACTGTGGTCCACACCTTTTGGTGGTGGTGGACTTGAGCACATTTGAGCTGGCCACCTGATGATGAATTTTTCTGTCACTGCAGCACTGGCTGCAGGAGTCAGGAATGTCCAGGCTTTGTGAGGAGATTGCAGTGCTGATGGATACAAGGATAAAGCCTATCATGCTGGTGGGCAGGCTCCCGTTGTTTGCACAGAGTGACTCCTTTTCCTGAAGTGGTGGAGTCACTGTCCATTCTCCCTCTGTAGAACATGAAGCAGTCCTTCCAGTGCATGATCATCTCCCTCCCCTTTTTTGCTGGGGAAGAGATCTGTATATGATAGGCTTTGCTACAGGAGTAAGCTAGGTGATAAGTGGCAGAGATGTTCTGTTCTAAATGGAATAGTCTACTTTTGTTTAGGGTGAGGGAGAGGCCTCCAGTCCCAAGTGCTCTCCTGGTCATTGGAAACCATTGTGTTCCATCCCATTGTGTCCAAGTTAGCTCTTCAGAGTCAGATCCCATCCAAACCAATAGCAGCAGCAGAAGTTGCAGCAAGAGGCATTGCTTATGTGTCAAAGTTGCAACACTGAGGCAGATGGGCAGTGCTGGCTGAAGCCCTGTTTATATGGTCACAGGCTGTGTATGAGGCCAATGAGTCAAAGTGGAATGCATGCTGCAGGGATCTGTGTTGCTGGGGTGCAGAGCCAGAGGGTAGCTCTTGTGCTGTTGTTCTTACCTGTTCATTCAGTGTATGCTCAGGGACCATGGGCACAACCTGTCTCCCCAGAAGGTCCTCAGATTGTAATAGCATGTGCAGCCCATGTTACATGACCCAGGTATATAAAATGCACTCTGACATGCCTACTGAAGATGTAATTAGGATACGTGTTTTCCCAATGTAGTCATTGTCAATGCAAGCAGAGAGAAAGAAATTGTTAAGTCCAAATAGCATCTACATGCTGTATTATTTCTACGACTTTTTTCAAGGGGGAAAATGTTACGATAAAGACTCAATCACAAATGGTGAGAATGTATTACTGAATGTGTCTGTGTGTGTTTGCTTGTGAGAGACAAACTGAGTTGTATTCAACATCTAATTACTCAAATTCTTTAATGCTATATAAAATATAGCACTAGGAATTTGTGTGAATCAGGCAAAAAGAAAAACACATGTAAGGTTTTAGAATGTAATTTTGGCTGACACAGAGTAGGTAACGTTCCTTTTTTTTTCTCCCCTGCCCTGTCTTGTGCTAGATATTTTCTGCTGGTAAAGGGAAGGCTTTTGAAGGAGATCCTCCTTTACCATAGCCAAAACTGGTCACCCTTAATGCATAAAATTGAAAACCACATGTTTGTATAGCAAAAAATATGAAAGCAAAAATTACAGCCAATCAAAATCCTAATGGTAAAAGCATACATTTTACAAGTCTTAAGCACTCTACATTTACATAGGAAAGGAAGGAATTAATGTTAATGAAGCTATTAGAAAAATTTTTCATCCTTCATTTTCTAAGGTATACCCAAAGATTCTTAATCCATAATTTTAGCAGACTTTTTCTCTCTACTTCTTTATTTAGGCCCAGATTCAGCAAAACATTTGAATACAGACATGAAATTATTTATATGTTAACTGTCCTTGATTTGATTGGGTCATAGAGGAGCAAAGTGCTCACCAAAGACACTGTTTATGGAAGGGCCTTGGGAAACCATAATTTCCTGCATTGCATAAACTTCCTGAGTCAAAAAACCAGAAACTGAGACAGGTTTGGCTCTTGTTCCTTCAGTATACAAGGTCTGTGATGCACAGTAGTTGGCACAGAAAGACTGACTCAAATGGAGGCACAGTATGGGGCCATTATAACTGCTTCTTATGTAAGTGCAGGAGCTGGAGGGGTGATGGAGTAACCCTGGAAGTAGGACCTGCACTGCTAGGACTCCTGGCCAGCTGCAACACAGAGGCATCCTGAGACTGACAGGCTGTCATTATCTGAGCAGCAAGTGTTGGTTGGCTAAAAAACAATGAGACATCCATATTCTGGAAAGTTCCCTTCCTACTGTTCTGTGAGCTCTGTGTAGCTTTGCCAGCAGGAGCTGTGCAGGCTCAGAAAATCCTCTTCTTTTTCTTTTGTTTAAATATAGTAAGAATTAAAGTAGATTCAAAGAGGACCTACCTGCAAAAGTGTCAAATCCACATGAAACCAACAACCTGGCAGACACCTGGCCATAGTTGTAGTTACAGTAGATCCCATGGTATGCTGTTGGGAGTTGTGTTCTTAATTCTTACTGTCTTGGCCAAAATCCAACATGCTTTATTATTTTTTGCTTCCTTCAAGCTCTTCTCTGCACTTTCAATAACATGTTGAAGTTTTCTTCATCTCCTAGCCTAAGCTTGTGCACTGTTGCTTGCATGATGCCCCGGGAGATGATAAAATGATAGTAAGTAATGTGATTCAAAGGTACATACCTGTGGGTAAGACTTACCCCTCTGAGCTCCTGCACAGGCTTAAATACAACTGCTGTACTTCTGCTCTAGGAAAGCAGAAGGAGCTGAGGGAGGTTAAAGCTGAAATAGTGTTAGCAAGTCTCCACAGAGTGAACAAAAAAGGATACTGTGCAAGCAGAATTTTCTTCTGACTCAGCCTATGGAGTTGATCTAGCTCACAAAAACACATGCATTACAACATTTTTAGAAGCACAGCAAAGCCCATTTCAGCATTCTTGGGTGCTTCTGCTAGGTCCAAAGGTCAAACTTGCTTCAGCATAGCCCATTGTTTGCTTTGGAATCTCAAAGATTAAAGGTGTCTATAAGTGTCAGTAATTCTCATCGTTATTGTTAAATATTTCCTTTTATTATCTGCATAACAGCAGCTAGAGATTAGAAAAAACAAGGTGAGTTCTCAAGTGCACCCTCACCGTTTCCTGTCTGTGAGCACAAGAATGTTCCATGCGTGAGGAGACTCCGACTCACATGTCCCAGGAGAGCAGCCTGACCACCAGACTGCAGGCTGTTTTGAAGGCAGGCACTCTCCACCCTTCCTATTGAAACTGTGCCATACTGCAGAAAATAATTTAAGTTCATTGGGCCAGAGAGAGAGAATGGGAGTCACAGAGAGCAGAGAAAGCGTAAGAGAAAGCATGACTGTACTGGTTAAGGCACCCATCTGGCAGAGAGAGCCTTAGATTCCCTTCCCAGCTTTCAGGACTGTTTCTTAAATATTTCATATAAATAGTCTGGATAAAATATAGGAACAGATGTTTTGGATACCATACTCAGAGGTACCTAATTTTTCCCATGCTCTATATAGGTTTGAACTCCGCTCTAGAAACCCAGTACCTTTCACTTTGGCACTGTGGGGTAACCAATTCCCTTATTGGACCTTCTCCTCAGGCTGTCACCTCAAAAATCTATTTCAGAGATGCACTTTCTCTGTCACATTTCACTTCCCAGTGTATTTGGCACTGGCATTTTTTTTGTATTCCTTCTTACAAGTGCTCCATTATTCTTTTCGCTCTTCAAGATAGCTTTAAAATTAAAGGCTTCAAAAATCAGGTCAGACTTTAACTTTGACTAGGGTACATTTTTTGGTTTATAGTTGACCTGCTAGAGAATGCAGCCATTTTGTCATTACAGAAGCTTGACTATGCCTGTTTTCAGATTACAAGCTAGACTGGAGTTGGTTTTCTATCAAAAACGTTTGAGATACAGTTTGGTGATTTATGCATTTCCCTAAAAGAGTGTCTAGATCAGCAGAAATGCACACCTTCCAGATAAAGTTCTGGGGAGAAAAACTAACTGTGGAAAATATTTGAAGAAAACCATGGGAATCCCCCCCCCCCCCCTTTTTTTTTTTTTAAAAAAAAAAAAAAGAACATTTTCAATATGATTGGCTTTTGGGGAGTTCAGTTTCTGGCCTAAACTTCCACAGTTCTGCAGGAACTTTATTTAAGGAAATTTAAGGAAATCCTTAAACCTGACCAGTTCAGCATTCTGATAGGGAAAAGTAGGAAGGGATATACATGCAGTTCTTCATCACCAGAGGTGGCTCACTGGTATGAAGGACATTTGGAAGTGGGCTATGGCAGCAACAGGAGTAGCAGAACAGCAGTGAGGGCCAGCAGTAGCAGATCAATTTTCAGATACAGTATTGTATTTAAGAAATTAGGGTTTATTTCTGACAAATCAAGGAATGGATGAAATAAAAAAAGGTATATCTAATTTGGATTGTGTGTCAGTAGGGTTGGATTGTATGCTTTAGGTATGGATTGTCAGCCTTTCTTCTATCTCTGAATACCTTGACAGTTCTGTTTTTAGCACAGCAAAAACAGTGTGGGCTGGTGTTATGAATTACCAGGGTGATGAGTTTGTTAGTTTCATCTGCTTTCAGGTGGACAACTGTGTGTGTCTGACAGGTTTATAGACAAGAAGGCTTCTAGGTGTGATGAGGAAATGGGAACAGACAACAAGACCAAATGTTTCGACTTACAAGGATGTTTAATGGGGAAGTTCAATACAAAATCCAAACTTTTGGACCTGGTTTTCTCAGGGAGCCTTAGGAAGGAGCATTAGGTGCCTTTCAGAATTACTGTGCCCTGATAGAGCTGCTTGAATGTGCACTGCCAGCCTAGAGTAGGGTTATGCTTTGCTGGCCTGGTGCTTTGAGGTCTTATTCTACTCTTTGAGTGAATGGTTCTAATGGTGGTGACAGATGTTTCATCCAGTTGTAGAAACTGCAGCTGGGGCTGGTGTTTCAGAGAGCATTTTTGAGGTGGTGAGAAGAGCTACTATCACAGGAGGAACTGGCTATAGAATAGGTTTCTGTCGTGCCAGAGCAGTCTCTCTTTTGGCCAGGCCACAGCATCTCATCTGGTCTCTGGACTTGCCAAGGCAGAGAGGAAAGAATTTTACTTCAGTGGTTCAGAAATTACACAGGTGCCAGTATGTCCTTTCCAGTCCCTGTTCTGGAAGCAGCTCCTCCATCTCCAGTTACAGTTACATATGAGCACTGTAACATGCTTTATTACTTTCTCAAGCTGCAGCTTATTTCCCAGGTTCATTTGTATCATTTTCCTGGATGGAACCTGGTTCCAAACGTAATAGTATGCTGGCTTTAGCCCCATCCAGCATTCAGCTTGAGAAGAAATTATAGGCATGGGTGGTGGGAAGAGGACAGGATGGGACCTTGTTTTGGTTACAAGATCGAGGCAAACAACTGGGTAGTTTTTTGAACATTTGTTCAATAAAAAGTATGACTAGGGGAAAGGCAACTCACAACAGATATGACTCCAGAGCTCTGAAATCCTGTCAGAGGGAAGGAAAGAGATATGTTTCCAGGTGCATTTCAAAGCCTCAATTATCACACATGGATGATGAAACTTTAATTGGAGATTTGAACATGCCTGGGGTCAGGAATAAATGGCACTCAGAATATTTCTATTTTCCACTTTATACAGGAATGCAAGAGAACCAATATTTACAGCTGTACCAGGTAGACAGTTTTATGTTATTTCATCCCAAAACACAGAAACAAACCATAATCTGAAGAAACACAGCCAGTCTGGAGGAGGAGACAGCAGCTGTTCAACTGCACAATAGATAAATACCATAAAACAGGACAGAGACCAAAAACCTCCCCCTGTCCTGCGTAAACACAGTTTAAGAACAGAATATAGTTAACTAGCTTTGAATTTTAGAGAGATACTAAATTTGATACTTTCAGATTTGTCAGAAATGTCCTGGGAACATTATAAAGGTCAAATGTCTAATTGGTTAATTTTATTTCTCATTCAAAGGGGTCCACATCCAACAGCACAGACACAACTTTAAGATTTTTATTGGAAGTGATGAATTTTAACAAGCCTTTCAGGACCCCAAGTTTCCCTTGGTCTTTTATCAAAGGGCTGTTGATGCTACTTAGCCTGTGAACCATAATAATAACAAATGGGGAAGATAGTCAGGATTTATATACATTTTTATTTAATATGGGGAGTTTCTAGAAGGAGTCTGTAAGTAGGGACTGTTGCCAGACTCCAAGCTTTGGCCAAGCAGCTCTTGGCAGGCCTCAAAGAGGGTGGTGAAAATGCAGCTTTAAGCCATCCTTGCATCATCCTGGGGTTGTCTCCCTGCCAGTGTGGTCTCTAGTGTAAACTGTAACACCAGCAGAGCTACTGTATTTTGCACTGGCTACCACTGGACCCAAGAAACTTGTTTGGTAACTGGGGATCCGTGAGAAATAGGCTTGGTTTGGCCACTTCTGAACTGTATGTCTTTCACAAGGACTTGAGAAACGAAGAGCCATTGTAGTCCCTGCAGTGGCTGCAACCAGCTGAGGCTTTGTCATATCTGCACTGGCGGATGCGCAAGTAGCTGGCTGAGCTGCCTCACAGACTCCATTGCATTGATTATGTGACAATAAACCAGCTTTCAGTGTCTGGAGGATCTGGCCCACATGTCTGTGTGTGCATATGCAGATGTATGTGATGTCAGTGAATGTCCCTGCTCGCTGCAAAGGTCACTTTGTCTGAGATTTTTCATTTGCTTCAGAATAAAGCAACCTCGAAAATGTAATGGAAGGAAATGAGGTCTGAAATTTGTTTCCTAACATCCATGAATTGCAGCACCGAGCTAAGGGGAAAGCATTCAAATCCCTCCCTGCCCTCTTGGATAGGATTCTGTTTGTAGCTCTGCAATAATCAGCAGACATCAGTGTCTGCTACAACTGAATATTTTTGGTATCTAATTGCCACTTAGATACCAACGTGATAGAAGCTTTAGAAATAGCTGAAGCAGACAAATATTGCTTCATCTTTTCATGTGTGTATGTCTGTATCGTCTGTGTGAAGCTATGTATTAATGTGAAAAATTCCCTGTTGATTTTAATGGGATGCATCTCTCTGCAGAGAATTTGCTTCATTCAAAGCTGCAGTAACATATAGAAGGGATAATTTTTTTTCTTTGTGCTGTGAACATCTAGATCAAATTCCCAAAGTATTATTTGTGCAGAAACTGTGAATGCTCCCAGCTTGCAAATGAAGTCAAACCCTTGTTAATGTTAATGTTTACAGTAAAACAGCTGTTCTCAGCATTTCTCCCTGAGCCTCAGCTACTTTAGCTCTACCATACTCAGCCTTACATCATAGCAGCTGCAATAATAAGGGGCTGAAAGAGGTCAGAAGCAGCCAGTCCTGCTAAACCACACCTTTGTTTAAGAGAGATTTTGGATTGTAAAATGTCTCAACTGCTGAATTTTTCAGCCTGACTGGACTCCATGCATGGGCTAGGTCTTCAAAGACCTAGCTCACCAAAAGCACACAGGCACTGCCAGCACAGAGTAAAGCAGAACACAGGCTCTTTATACATTTTCCCGGGAAATTTTCTATAGATCCAGACTGGGAAATGTTCCAAAGCTTCACAGAACTAAAGATAACAGTAATAAAAAAATGGACTAGAGCACACTGACTTTTAAAAGAAATAGCTGAGCCTATTATATTTGCATGGCAAAGCCTTAGTAATTTGTGCAGCAAGACTTTGCTAATTTACACTAATAAAAGTAAGATCACTACAGATTACTGAATTCTAGTGATTAGCAGGTATGTAAACAACATTCCAGGAAAAGAAAAAAAGCATCAGCATGTAGGTCACTTTCACAACTATAATTTCTTTGTAAATATTTATGATTGCTCAAATAATAAATTCTATTGGATATATTTTTCAAAATACTTAGGTGTTAGCAGAATGTAAAATAGACCACTCCCCTGCTCAGTCTTCTTTTCAGAAGAGAAGGGCCATATTTTTTCTGC
>JAVJGJ010000060.1:65262276-65278311 GCA_035590215.1 Microhierax caerulescens | reverse complement strand
GGGGGGCGCCGCCCTGCGGCCGCAGCCCGACCTGGACGCCAGCTGCCCCCTGCTGCCCACAGCGCTGGTGAGTCTCCCGCGGCCGGGGGCCGGGGCCGGCGGGGCGCAGGGCACGGCCGCTGCCTCTAGGGGACCCGGCGGCGGCGGCGGCGGCGGCGGGGCGATGCGTAAGAGGAAAGCCTCTCCCGAGCCCTCGGACTCGGCCGAGGGGGCTCTGAAGCTCAGCGACGAGCAGCAGCGGCAGCAGTGGATGGCCAGCCAGAGCGAAGCGCTCAAGCTCACCATGTCGGCCGGGGGCTTCGGGGCGGTGCACGGCGGGGGCCCCCCGCCGCCGCCGCCGCCGCCCCTCGGGCCTCACTCCAACCGGACCACGCCGCCCGAGTCCGCCCCCCAGAACGGACAGTCCCCCATGGCCGCGCTCATGTCGGTGGCCGACACGCTGGGCAATGCCCACTCGCCCAAGGACGGCAGCTCGGTGCACTCCACCACGTCCACCCGCAGGAACAGCAGCAGCCCCGTGTCGCCGGCCTCGGTGCCGGGCCAGCGCCGCCTGGCCTCCCGCAATGGGGACATGAACCTGCAAGTGGCCCCTCCTCCCCCCAGCGCCCACCCCGCCATGGACCAAGTGCACCCCCAAAACATTCCGGACTCCCCCATGGCCAACAGCGGGCCCCTGTGCTGCACCATTTGCCACGAACGCTTGGAGGACACCCACTTTGTTCAGTGCCCCTCTGTGCCCAGCCACAAGTTCTGCTTCCCTTGTTCCAGAGAGAGCATCAAGGCCCAAGGGGCGACTGGCGAAGTCTACTGCCCCAGCGGAGAGAAATGCCCCCTAGTCGGTTCCAATGTGCCTTGGGCGTTTATGCAGGGCGAGATCGCGACCATTTTAGCTGGGGACGTTAAAGTGAAAAAGGAGAGAGACCCTTGAGTAGGAAATCCAATCCCTTCAGACTCCTGAAGATGTAGAATTGTGAATATAAAAAACTGCAAAAGTTAGTCTTATGTATAGACATTATTTTCGTCGTATGTTTCTATATTTTGAAACAAAGGTATGTACTCTTCTTCATTTGAAGGATAGAGCTGGTTTTTGTTAAACAGAATATAATATTGTTTGGTTACTACATAATACCTGTTCTCATTTCTTTGGCAGTGTGTTGGCTAGGTACAAAGTTAATAGCCCTTAGCGATTACCTGCTGCTGGTGTGTATTTTTGTAAATGTATGCACTTCTCTGAAAGAAGAAGAAAAACACAAAAAAAATTTTTTTTTTTTTTGCCAAGGCCAGTGTTGATGCCTAAAAAATTGCTACAAAAATGGTGACAGCTTATGTTTTACAAGCCCTGAGTGTTAGTCTTTCACTTTATTTTTTTCGGTTTTGTTTTTTGTTTGCAAAACGGTGGGGTGGCTCTTGGGGGGAGGGTGCTTTTTGTTGCAAGTTTGTAAGGAAAATGTTTCAGTTTGTTTCTATTGATCTGAACGTTTTTAATCTTCATGTGTTTTTTGTTTTTGCTTTTATTGATGCACGGATGCTTTTGAACAGTAGAGCAAAATGCTGTACATGAAAAACATGCTCTGTTTGTCCTTTATACATTTCTGTAGTTAACAGAACACTGTAATGTGCCTTGGAGCTTAGTAAATTGTAATAAATTCAATTGATATTAATACTTTCGAGTAGCAAGTTTTATTTTTCTCAGAGCTTAGGCAGCATGTGCAAGCCATGTTGCCTGTTTTAGTCTCCATTATACCAAGAGCCTGCAGTTCGTTGTGATAATTGTTGCGCATGTATGCACATTTTCACATATATGTAGTAAGATGACAATGTTGATGGTGTTATCAAACTTACCTAAACCTTGGCACTGTGCCTATTTACATTTCACCTTTAATGTTGCAGTAACAGTTGCTGACTAAGCATTTTCTATTTACTGTTTCTGCATCTCATTTCCTCCTCCCTTCTCCCCCCCCCCAGCTCTCCAGCTGCAAACAGTGTTTGCAATACAGGATGCATCCATTGCCTGTGCAGTTTAATAAGGCTTGAGATTTGAAACGAAGCCTTCTTTCACAAAAAAAACCTAGCATCACGTGGTTATTCATTTTAGTTGATTTTTAAGAGTGGTTGTCTAAGCTCGACATCAGCCATAGACTCGTGGTAAGGCAGGATGGTACTTAAGCACAGCTCAAAAAAGGGTAGTAGGAAATAACAGCTTCTACAGTTGGTGTTGCAGCTCGTGGGTAGCTGCCCCATTTAGGCAATGACTTTTCATAACTGAGTTGGTGAGCAGTTCAGGGGCTGTGTTGTGTTTTCAGGTGAGGAAGCTTGCTTAAAGCGCTGAAGTTAAATGCTTTCCTTTTGGCAATGATCAGATGTGATTCTTTGTATAATTAACTATTTTATGTGACACTGGCATTTTCTGGAGATAAGGGAGCAGTGCAGTACCTGTTAGGTGATCAACAGGCAAAGTAAATACACAGGCCTCACACTAGCTAGAAAATGCAAACAAACCTAATGTGAACTTTGTCCTTTCCAGTGAGGCAAATGGAGGAAAGAGGGAAAACTCGAAACAAAACCAGCAGCACTGCAGAAATCCTTTGTAGTTTGACCAGCAGAACACAAAGCTGTTCCAAGTGCAACAGTGTCATAGGTTATGAACTTTGAGTTTTATTGAATATTAAGGATCCCCACCCCCCAAACCCCATAATTTTGTAAAGAAGTGCTTTTTAAAAGTCTGGGTGGCATTTGGTACCTGCTTGCTCTTAATAAGGCATTTTTCATTTGTGTTCCTGGTGGAAAGCATGGTAGAAGCCTTGAGACTTACCTGCTTAGTGTGCCTACAGATCTTTACTCTCTTGTATAGGTACACACTCTGGCTGTTTTGGGTGGGTAGGTTAAGTTTTGAGATTCAGTCTTTGGCATCAATGTATCTGTGATTTCAGACAATGACTTTGTGGGTATATATGTATTTTATTTTTTTCTGCCAAGTGATATATATACTGGTGCTTAAAACTCAGAACATACTGTCCTTATGTAATGAATTGGAGGGAATAATGCAGAAAACGCACATTTTGAGTTAATTATTAGATCCAACCTATATCTTTTTGAGTTAATCTGGGTACAACCTATACATTTTTTAGAGTATAGATATGTACTGATTCTATTTTTTATTATTTCTGAGCATGCAGATCCCACACAGCAGTTTATTTCTAAATCACGAGATAGAGGGACTAATATTGTGAGCTCATGACTGGCAGAGAAAAAAATTGTACAGATGGGTGAAATTTGAGTTTAAACCTAATGAGAAGTAATATTCATGTGTGAATTGCAACTGCCATTAAAAGAGAAAGACTACTGGCTCTTCAACATTTAATTATGTCACGGAAGCGTGAATACCCCGATTTATATAAACAGAACCACTCCTGTAATCTTGAAATCAGTCATCAGTAGCTGGAGTTAGAAAGAGCCCCATTTGGTGGATTTCTTTAATTGCAGAGCATTCTTGAAAAGCTCTTGCCAGTCACAATTTTGGAAACATAACCCAGTTACAAGATTCATCAGTTTGGTTTTTAGCAGCCAAAGGAAAGGTAAGGGGTAGTAGACATAGGTGGAAAATAAGCTTGAAGTGAATTGTAATACTGCAGTTAATTACAGTTAACTGTAGCTACAGGGCATTTGTTGTATGGAGGTTTTTTGTAACCATGTGACCTTCTCTTTTACTCTGGCTCATTAAGCAGCCAGTCTGGGCATATTAGCCAGCATTTCTTTGAACCCACTCCATAGATTTTTCTCTTTCTGAAGATGATGTCCATAGCTGACAAACAAGCTGTAGCCTTTTTTTTTTTTTTTTTTTTTTTCTGAGGAGGAGGAAAAGGGAGCTGCTGAGCAAGCCTCATGTGCGGAGATTCAGCCGATTTCTGTATTTTACAGTAATGCCCCCTCCCTCATATTTGCCAGTTATTTAAGGTAAAACCCAATATTTGCTTGAATAAATTGTGTAAGGGAGTTTATTTGTCCAGGTGGTCATTTGTTGTGCTCTCATTCCTTCTTGTAATGGGGAAGTATTTTAATGGTTTATTTTCCCAAGGAGAGTTGTTGTGTTGGGGTTGGTTTTTTTCCAGTTAGATTATTCTCGACATTTCTTTTAATAGCCTTGTAGCCTATTTTCTAAGAAATGGGTTAGAACATGTGTGTCACTGGATGGTTTTTTTTTTTGAGTATTGGCAGCTCTGTGTGAGTTGGAGATGAAAGTGTTTGTTCAGTGAAGAAATGCTATGTCCATTTGGGGGAAATACTACACAGTTTCATCAGGAGCTCGAGTTCACCAATGCTAACTGGTGTCATTTAGGATGAGCCTTGTTATCTTTTTTATTTGCTTAGCAATGTTGTGCATATGAGCACGGTCCCCCCCACTGCCCCTCCCCTCCCTTAACATTTGAACTCCAAACTAGTTGGGACTAACATTGTTTTGAAACTGCAATCTCTTCAAATAGGCTGGATGCCAGCATAGTTTTGCAGAGCTGCAGCAGTCACTGGAAAAAAAAAGGTTGTCTGCTTCTTTACAAGTCTTGTGAGCTGTTTTTCTTTCCCTCAAAGGAAAAGACTTTTGTGTCCTCAGAGCTCTCAGGTTCCCAGCTTACTCTGCAGTAGTCGCTTTGCAGCTTCCCTCTTCCTAGGTCTTTCCATTTTCTTTTTTTTTTTTTTTTTTTTTGTGGTATGCAGCCATTCTCCATTCATAGTAGGATGGTTTGTGTTGTGCATTAGCAGCCTCTTTCTTTGCCAAAGTGACACATCCTGTAGATTTGCAGCAGAGTACTGAACTGTCACTGTAATGCTGACTCTTGTAAGGCTATTCTTGAAGCAGAACAGCTTCCCCCTTGGCGTTCAGCCATCAGAATCCATTACAGCATGCATTTTCTACCCAAAACATAGCTTTGTACCTACATAGTTGTCCTTAACAACCATCACCTGGAAGATGTGGAGGGCATAGTTATACCCTCCTTCATAAAAATAGGCACTGCTGGGTTTATTTTCAGAGTGTCTGAAAACCAAGTACTGAGTTTTTGTTGTTTCAGCCCCTGCCTTAAAACCTGTAATGCAGCCTGGGAAGGGGAATGCCTCTGCTGATGGGGTGACATGAAAAGAACTGCAGACAAGGTCTTTTCCCAGGTGTATGTCTTAAAAGATGGATTAGAGGTGTGTGCACTGAGCGGGGCTACTACTAGGACCCTCTGATGAGCCAGCCGATGGTCTCTCCACGTGCTCCCCACAGCGCAGCCCAGCCCCATGCTGCCAGCCTTGACTGGGAGGCTCTGCGGGAACCCAGCTCTTCTCCCTGGGAACGGACTTGCCTACCTCCGTGAGAAGAAACACGGAAGATTACATGTCACTTCAGGTTTCTGACAGCAAACCCACTCTCTTTCAGCCATTCAGAGAACTGTAGAGTGAAAAGCAGACGGGAGCAGTTAAACATGTGAATGGGAGGGGGAGGATGCTCGTCACTAGTCTGTCCGGCCAGTACGGTCTCTGACTGGTTGGACTGGCTGAGCTACTTGCGGCTAGGTAGGTTCAAGATTGCACAGCCTGACTACTGTGCTGCTGTCGACAACACGAACCTTGCTGGTATCAGCGTGCGCTGCTACCAGCGGCTGCAGCTACCCCGAGGTGTCCTTCCCTCTGCCCCCCCGGCGACACGCAGGCACACAGCCCTGCCTGCCGCTGGGCCGAGCTTGCATTCCCCTCGCTGCTGCTGCTGCCCGATGCGCCCTTGTAAGGGTATTTGGAGGCGGTGGGAGCAGGGGTGGAGGTGAGGAAGGTCAAGCTTCTTAGGTTTCAGCTGATTTGGCATCCGCTCACAGCCCTCCCCCCGCAGCCCTGCGCGGCCATATGCCTCGCTGCTGCTTTTATGACCCTTTGCAAAGGAACCTCAAAGATGTGAGCGGCTGGCAACAGATTTTTAGGAGAACACCCCTTTCCCCCACTGATCAGCTTTAACAGCAGGAAGACTGTGCGATTTTTTCCCTTATCCCCAAAGAGAGCTATAATGGGGAGCCGCCACTTTCTCTCCGGCTGGCACCACTCTCCTAGCAGCGCCGGCTGTGCCAGCGTGCCGGGCCCTCCCAGCCTGCTTCACTGGGGTCTTTCCCCCCTTTTTTTGGCCAGCGCGAAGGCCCTTTGCTTTGTTCAGCGCCTTGCGAGTGGAGGAGGCTGAGCCTAGCAACCCTGCACCTTGGCACGGCTGCAGCACGGTGGCTCAGGCGGGTACAGCGAGGCGGCGAACCGAACCGAACCGGGCCGGGCGGGGCCAGGGAGGGGAGGGGGCAGCGGGCAGCCCCGGCACGCTATTGCCGCTGGCCTGGGCCTGGCCTAGACGGCCATGTGATCCCCCGCCTGCCTGTCGGCCGGCCCGCCGCTGCGCAGGGGATGGGAATGGGGACATGAAACATGTCTGTGCAGCTTCAAGGAGCCGAGCAGAATTCCCCACTGTCATCATCCTCCTCCCCTCCCTCCCTGCAGGCTGCCAGAGGGGAGGGCTGATTACAGCTCCTCTATTGTTCAAGTAACCTACAAATGGATTTGCATGGAGGCAGGTTGGGAGGGGCAGAGGGGTGGGATTTATTAGCAGCAGCTAAATTCGTCGGGATTACTATTAGGCTGAGAGCTTCTCAATGGGAATGATCCCTGGGTGAACGGTGGGGTGGAGGGGAGGGACTGGAAAGCTCCTTTTCTGCAAATAGGTGAAGGGGTGGCTGGCTCCAGCCGAGTAGGGGAGGCAGGCAGGGTGCAGCTGGCTGGGGATGGCGCTTCACCTCGGTTTAAACTGTAACCCTCTATTCTGAGCACGCAGCTCCTGGCAGCGCCGCTCATACCAAAGCCTTGACTCAGGGTTATCTGCATGCTGGGTAATAAGCGTCACCAGAGGAATGTGCAGAGAAAGCAGCCATGCTGCTGCAAGCCTCCGCTCGCTTCTCAGGCAAACCACTGATTGAGCAGCCTGCTTCTGCCTCTGGACCGCTGAAGACTGGCCAGGGGTAGGGGGCTTCTCCGGGGGTGGTGTGCAGCCCTAAGTCTGTTTTGAAGCCAAAACAGCATTTTACCCATCCATGAGTAAGTGCTTTTTTTTTTATGCCAAGCTGGCTGGGACTTTGCTAACCATAATTGAAGACTGCGCCCAGGAAAGGGTGAAGTTCCTCCTCAGGTTGCTACATTAGTTTATCCCTTCTCCAGATGGGTAATCTCAAGTGTTTTAGCCAAGGTCACACAGCAAACTGCTATCACAATGAGGGAGACAGTGGGCTTTGGTTGCTGCCCCAACAGCTAGTCTCCCTTCCTCTGGGATAAAAACATGTTGTTACAACAACTGTGTACAGCTGAACTCGAAAGCACTTGTGGGACGCAGGTGTTTGGGAACAACAACATTCAGTGCCAGGCCATTTGTCTGTCCTTCACTCAGATAGCTTCAAGGCTGGAGGCTGTTGCTGTTCTTGCTGATGCAACATACCAAGAGCCGGGGTGAAGGAGAGTGCATACCTGTGTGTCAGAGGTAGGAGCTACCCTTTGGCTATGATGGAAAGCACAGCACGTCCAAATCAAAGACAGGACGGGGTTGCTTTGAATTGCTCTATTCCAGACCTATCTGAGGCAATCTTACTCTTCACTGCATGCATCATGGTAACAAGAGACAGGATCTAGCATAGCCCAGGTTTTCATTTGAACGTGTCCAGGCTGGCACACAGTTGGGGTAAGGACAATATGCTTTTGTAGGTTTGATTTGTGTCAGAGCTAGGGGCAGAACTAGGGAGGGAGTAGGAAGCCTGAATATCTGGTCTGCTACTGGAAAACATAAGCCACTGACTTGGAGATGTTGCAGGTTTATTTGATCTAGTTTGATACACTGGACATTTTCTCTTAGAACTCTCTTCCTCAATGCCTGTGACTTATTTCTGTAAAATAAAAAGAGAAGGTACAAAACATCTAGGATTAGAACAACTGAAAGCTCTTGTCTTCCTGCAGCAGTGAATTTTGGAGTATTTTTTATTACTTGCTCAGTGTTGATGTGCTTGACTCCCTGTTACATGCAAAGATAATTCCTCCCTGAAGAACTCAGGCTGCATTGATAAGAAAGGCCAGTTGGTGCATCTATTTTATCCCACCTCCTTCAGTGAAAGATTATGCCGTGTATCTTATCAAAAGGATGCAGCCTTTCAAGAAATGTACCTTAGTAAGTATACATACTCATTTTTGGCAAATATTTGCTGTGTGTTTTAGTGGTTCTTTTCCTCAGCCTGCACACACACACACCGCCCTCCCCCAGTCAGCTCTTCTCTTCATCCAACTGTACTCATTCAGCTGTGCTCATTGCATCATTTCAGCTGCAGGGGAGGTGGCAAAAGGTGCAGCCATCAGGGATTGTATCAGTTGTGTGATCTGTGGACATCTAGTCACCTTGTGCTAACAAGAACCTGCAGCCTAAGATAGATTCATTAGTCAGCATCCTTGATAGGATGTCTACTGGCTTGTGTGACAGTTAAATACTAGGAAATCATGCAGAAATTCTCATGCTCTTGTGTACCTGTCTTTTCTCATGCTAGAAGAGACAACAGTGTTTCTTTTAGACTGCACTGCATATGCTTAATACAAAGAGCAGCTCCTTTCAGCTTTTTGCATGATTAGTTGCAGCTGTCTGCCTAGATCTTCCTTGTTCTGGTGGCTGGATTTTCACAGTAGTGTGTTGTACATATTTTGCAAGTTACAGCTTGAAACTTCCTCCTCGCAGGAGGTTCTGTCATTTGAAGGAACCCCACCCTGCTCTCCCTTGAAGATGTGCAATCCCAGGCTGTGTTTGAGCATGCCTGGGGAGGCAGGTGCAGCCTGGCTGGATCCTCAACATTACCTCCAAATAAACACTGTTTAAACAAATTGGACTAATAAGAACATTCAAGATTCATGTAATAATCAGAACAGGTTTTGCACTGTAGTCTTCATTCTATGCTTTTTCCATCCCCTCTTCCTCTGAGTTGTAATCCAGAATATATGACATGATAACGCTGCTGTGGAAATCAATTACAACATAACTTGATAGAACTATATAACAGTAACAGTTGTTAATAGCACCTTTGATGAAAACACCAATGTCAGGTTAAAGCCGTGTTAAAAACTCCCACATTTCCTTCCCACTGTTGCAGATAAGGGTTTATAAGGGTTTACATAAAATTAAAGATTTCTTTTCTAATATTTTAAGGAAAAAAATCCTTCCAGCATAAAGCCTGTAAATACAGTTGTATTCTTCCTCATTTGCCCAGAACTTGTGTAGCAATCAGGTCTGTCCTCATCCCAGAAAAGACGGCAAATGCTTAAAGCAAGTACAAATTCTTCAAACCTTAGAACTGAGGGACAAGGCCAGAGCAAGATTATTTCTCCGCTCAAAGCAGGACCTTTGTCCTCCTATCTTGGTCCAAGTCTGTGGGAACTGTAGGCTGTCACCTGCTCTACACAGTTTCGTCCTCAGATGAGCTCTTTGTAGAGTCACCTGATTACTTCCCAGCGCTGTGAGAGTCACCATATTATTTGCTGCAAGCATTTAAGGGATCAATCCTCAGCAGCATACACATGATTGCCCTCAGGGTCTTGTCCAAACTAGTTCTACGGTTTGATGGGGACCTGTCTCATTACCACACAGACTTCTCAATGATGTTCCATTTCAGGGTTGTCAAGTCTGCATACTGATACACCATCTTTCCTTGATGCTTAAAGATGTCTGGGCCTGGGTAGCTCTTTTCACAGAGCTTCTTAAGCCTTTTTGGTTGTTGTTCCCTAAGGAAGCCTGGCAATGTAGTCACCAGACTTCTCTTGATTTTTCATTTGGGCAACAGTGGAGTTCCCACACAATTTGAGACCATTTGATCTCAATTCAACCTTTTACCCTTCACTTACTACTCAACATTTTCTCTGTCTGCCTCATGCAGACTGCTGTGTTGAACAGAGACCACCACCTATGGCTCAAATGGCTCATGACACGTATCTATGTATGCTGGGAACATATCTATGTATGCGCCAGTGAACAATCCCTTCACATGTGCAAGTTTGCATACCAGCTGCATATTACTGGAGTTTCCCTGCTCTCAGGAGGACCTTTTGTAAGCTGATGCTAGTAATTCTTCCAAAGCTTTTTGCCAGGCTACAAGTCTTCCTTGCCTTTTGTAGCAGAATGCTGTAGTCTGTCACATTAATTCATTCCTTCCACCTCCGTGTTATTTGCAGAGGAGTGTCCGGAGTGACAATCAGTTTAAGCTGTAGCAGCAGACCCTGCAGATGTCATTCCAAAGCTACCATTCTCATCTCTGAACATACAGGTAGTGATGCCCCCTGGCTGGCTGATGGCTATAAATGAGCACATTCCCCATGAATGTAGTGCAGCCCAGTTGCAATGACAGTACACCTCTGGAGCCAGTCTCAGCCTGGCCAGAACAAGAGCCAAATAGCTCAGCACTCTGTTGTGTAGCCCCCTCTCATTGGGGAGGTTCTCTGTAACTATTCCATTTTAACCCTCCACACCAGCAGCACTAGACATTCAGAGATGCAGATGGGTGTTTGAGGGTAATGGTTTAGCTCCATCAGCACAGAGTTAAGCCGGTCCCAACTACCTTCTGCCAGTCCAGCAGTACTCCCCAGACCCCGTGTCAGCATACATTGCAGCAATTTCTCCTGCTGAGATGCAAGCTGCAGATCCCGTTGCTTTTGTTGATTACAGGAGGAGTGCCTGATCTGCTGCTGCTATTTCAGCAGCAGATAAACAATATTTCTGCCTTTCCCCTCCAAAACAGACAAATACATTGAGATATACCTAACTATTGGTTTTGTCATTATCTTTTATGTAGCTGCTCTAGTTTTCTCTTAGTGACACAGTCCATTTGCCTGTCAGTGTGCTTCATGGTGCACAAGCTTCTTGTTTACTTTCCCCAAAGATTATTCTGTCTCAGGGCCCCATGTCCATTCAGTCAGCGGTTTGTCCCCCTTTGAGCACATAGCTAGAGGGGCCTGGTTGCCCCAGCACAGCAAACCACACAAACTCTCCCATTTAATTTGCTCCCACTTCTAAGTCCTTTCTGTAATTCCTCTGGATCCTTCCCTGCTGGCTCTGATAACCTCACACAGTTGGTTTGTTCCAGGTCCACAGGTCTTAGAGAAGCAGGTTACACTTGGCAATTTCTTTGCAATTACATCAAGGAATCTTTGCATGTGGTGTGAGTATCTCCTACAAAATGTTCTTTTCTTCTTTGGAAATTTGTGAGGTTAGACTAGATACATGTGACAAACACAAATGATAGAAGGTCCTGAGTCCTTTCTAAATATCATTGTTTATTTGGAAGTGTGATAATGTTAGGATTAGAATGAAGCACATGGGACAGAAGAGCTATTGTTGTTTTTTACCTCCATAGCTTGAAATACATATCACTTACAGATACACTTAACATTCTTGACCTGCACAGCTTTCCAGTGCCTCTTAAAAATTCTTGAGCTTACAAAGGTGGTGCTGACTTGCTACTGTATTTATTTCCTTATAGTAATGAAACTGCTGAGTATGGGAAGGGATGGTTGCTGTCAAGAAAGATCAAGAAATGGAAATGTACCTCTTTTGGGACATGTGTCAAGGAGATCTGGAGACCCTTAGCCTGAATTAGAGGATGAAGTAAAAACAAGTGCCAGAGGCAAAGGCAAGAAAGGAAAACTAGACAAGCTCTATCCTTCAGCAGGCAGGGATGAAAAAGAGGGAGACGTGCAGTTTTCTGGTTTTAAATGTTTGGAAGATGCTCTAAAGCTGTTGTGATGGACAGACAAGTAAGAGCCAAATAGTTGCATAGTTATGAACAGCAAAACTTTGTAGAGCAGCAAAGGCACTGGAAATAAAAAGATAGTTAACCAATAGGTTGTGAGGTGAAGGGTCCCTCATTACCAATTCATCCATGAGTAAGATATAGCAAGAAGTTCATTAAATGAGAGGCAACAGATTATCAATGGCAAGATTGTCACGAAATGACGACTCTTAAATGTGGATCTTTTCAAATATCTAGATGGCCTTCATTGTTACATTCTTGTGTCAGCCAAAGATGTGCAACATAGGTTTTAGAAGACACATGGTCTTTTCAGAAATGCTTACGATGTAAATACTGAAGGAGAAAGAACAAGAGGGATGTTGAAAAGTTTAAAAGTGCTGTTTGAGCATGAAAAATTTAAACCAGTAGGACTTGGCACACAGGTGATAGGTGAATGAGCCAGATAGTAGCAGGTGAAATTTATGGCATATGCAGTTGCACACACCGTGAAAAAAACGTTTGCCTCAGCATTTTGCCTGGTTTTAAATTAAAGGTATGAGAATATTTGGAGGAAGACCTGATTGCCACTGGATAGCACACTGGAAGCTCACCTCTGTAAAATGGGCATCTTTGATCAGAAACCAAATGCCATGATACATGAGGAATGAAACGCTGAGAGCTACGTGGAGCTTGGTACCACCATTACAGGAACCAAGTATCTCTCCCTATCTGAAAGAGTATTGGTGACCCCATCTTAAAAATTATAATGAACTGCTTAAAGGGGTTTGGAGGTAAGCCCATGAGAACAGTTAGAGACATGCAAAAATGTCTCTGCACCACAGCAGAAGTGCAGTTAGTGTTTATTTATTCTACAGCTAAAGTCCCTTAGTATGCATAAGACTTTGTAGACAAATAGGACAGGTCTGTGCCTGAGGAGTTTGCCTTCTGAGCAAGACAGAGCACAGCAAAGGGAAGCAAACCAAAAGGAGTGTGTTGGTACATGTGCAGAACAGCAAGGCAGTGGGAGGCAGGGAGAGCCACCAGAGAGGAGAGGTCAGGGTCAAGGGTGTCACCAGAGCCTTCTCAGGGTGTGCACTTACTTTGCAGTAAGGCAGGCCCCTTTGGTATTGCTGTGCCAAGGGAAAGCTGCTTGTTTCATTATCCATGAGGTGTGACCTGTCTGCTAACAACTACAGTCCTGTCTGTAGGAAATACCCTCCAGACTCCACAGACTCCTGTTTTCACTGGCTTCTTTTTCTACATATGCAGTTGCTTTTACAGCAGCTCTATATTTGTATGCACGGGAAAGCAGCTGGATTGCACAAACAAACAAAAAATCAATTAATATTTGAATTCAAAAGCAAATTTGGGGGGCAACTGGGCTTTAATATTCATGCACTCAAGATTTGTTTGTGCAAATGAATTTTAAGTCAGATTCTGTGAATGTGAAAAAGGTAGAATTGCATGTTTTGTTGTAAAATTCATGGCAGGTTACCAAATGTGGTACAAAATCATTATAATATGATATATGTAATTAGCCAGCGCATCAGTAGACCTAGAAATGTTCATCAAATAGACTAATCATTTTGGGTGATGAAAATCTTGAGATTTCCTAATCCAGTTGCAGCTAATTTCAGAACAGAATAAAATAATATTAATAGAATATGTTTTTGTTGCCTATTACTTGCTTGGTTCTAACATTATGTATGCAAATCAGGTAATTTTGTATCTAATTGCCTGATTTGCATGCATAAATGTAGGTTGCACATGTGCAAATGATTTCATTCAAATTTAGTATATGCCTAGTATGTGGAATGGCTGAAAACTTGAATCTGGGTATCTGAATCACTCAGGATTTTCACTTAAGGAAAAAGCAAAATTTGTCACTAGTTTTGGAGGTCAGCTGAAGTAGTGGGCTTCTTTGGATGATTTTGCAGGGGCAGTAACCCTGGAGCTGAGCATTCTTCTTGAGAAATGAGCAATGATGTGAATGTCCAGAGAGATAAGTAAATAAAAAGGATCCTGTTGCTTTAAATGCCATAAGAAGATCACATAAAAATGTGACGCTTGCCAAGTGGAAAAAGAGAGAATCACTCACAAGGAAATGTGGCTTTCAAAGTCTGAGATGGTTTAACAGACAATGAAACCTAAGATGAAAAGTGTAAAAATACAATGCTAAAATCTGAGTGCATTTAAAATTCTTTCAGGTAATTTCATGGCTATGAAAGGAATTGGACTGACAGTTCTTGTGAATGAAGTTATGTGACCTTGGGAGAAGGAGACCACAGGCAAGGGATAAAAAAGCTCCATTTGTTCTGCCATGTCATGCGTTTCACCTCTGATCTGGAAAAGAAGAAAGATCTGGACCTGGAATTTTAGCAGAAAGAAAAAATCGAGCTTGAGAGCCTGTTACAGGTCTCTGTTAGGAGCTTCCCATACTGGGATCAGATGCATTGTCACCAGCAGTTTTCATAATGATGCAGAAGGGCAGGAAGTGTCCCTGAGGAAGGAAACTAAAATTACCAACAGCATTTTTTACTGTGGCATCAGCTGTAGTCTAATAAACAGTGGTAGGCTGTTTTCTCCCTGTTACTCAGAACTCCTCTGCAAGCTTTATTTGCATACACATGGGTGACAAATACTACTAAAATAAGCGTGTAGAAAAATTAGAAGCAATTTGGAGGCACATATGGACTCACAGTTCCAAATTCTTATCCACACTAGTATGAAGTGCAAGCAGGGTCAAAACAGGTATGATATATGCTCCTTCCAAGGTTCCTTCATGCTGGCAAGAACTGTAAAGAGCTGAGGGTGTGAATTAGGATTTGGCACAAAATTCCTTTCTGTCCCTCTAAGAGCAGGTTTGTCATAGCCCTGCTGACAGGAGTATGATATCAGATGATTTCTGACCAGCATAGCTTTGCTAGTAAGAATTTCTAGTGTTGTGTTTGTAATGGCAAACTTGTGCTTATCTTGGAATAAGTTATTTTACTTGAGAAAGGGAGACAAGCTGGATAAATTTTACTTTCCATAGGAAGATACAGCGGCAGGTGGGGAGGGGAAGGTAAGGAGGGTTCCAAAGCACTTTTACACAGTGTGACTGGAAGACTGTGCTCTGTGTGTGGAGCCATAGGAGAGCCAGGGCTGCAGCTACTTCATCATCCTCAACTAGTAAGCCTGCTCCTGATACAACAGAAGCATGGCTCACCTGTGTAAGCTCCAACTGCATTTGTAGTGCTTTCCCAGATTACCTACCCCAGAGAAGTGCTCCCTAATACAGACTTGACTTTGCACTCCTTTATTTTGCTTCCAGGTCTACAAAAGTGTTTTAATGTAAATGAGAATCAAACTCGTCTATTTCTTCCTGTTCTATCAGTCGGAGAGAGAGCACTGCTTGACTAACAGTGTCTTGCCTCTTTGTGTGCTAACCTCATCAGAGCAGCACATGCAGAGCTCTGTACAAAATAAATAAACCCAAACCCTGGGCTGTATTCCCAGCTCACTCTCTGAGACTTTAGCTAAAGCACAACTTCTGTTAGATTGGAGAGGCGCTCTGTTATTTGACTAAATACTGTTATTTCTACTTATTTTCTTTCCATCATAGGGTAAAAAGACACTTTCTATTTTCCAATTTTTCAGTAGGAGTGAAAAGCACTGCCTGATAATCTTGGAGATTGAAGGTTTCTTCTTTTTCACAGAATGTGTATCACTGGGGTAATATTAACTTCCTCTTCTCGACAGCTTCCTGTTCCTCCCCAGTTTAATGTTCAGGATTGATTCCAATCTTGATCTCTTTTCTGTGCCTTTTACTTTGGGTGTTTTCTACAATTTGAGGCAATTACTGCTTGTTGCAATGCAGGGGTTTGTGGTGGGCAGCAGTTCTATGAAACTGAACTCAAACTGCAAGTCCATCTCTGCACTGCAGAGCATACAGAACAGACACTGTATTTCAGTGGCCACCAGACAGAATTAAGATCTGGGAGCAGGCAAGAGAGTCAGCACATCACATACCTGGCTATCTGAACCATTGCTTTCCACAAAGCAAGGCCCCCACGAAGGGGATGACACTGTAACTGTACTAGGACAGGACAAAGTCATACCAGAATCCCAGAAGGGGAAGAGCATTTCCATTGTTCATCTTTTTATTGTTGTCTTGGAGATTATAGTTTCTTGACTCAGATCTTACATGAGAGATACAGCTTTCTCCTGATGGCGTTCCGCCCCGGGGCGGGGG